>OZ057405.1:37518568-37704333 GCA_964056735.1 Allodiplogaster pararmata
CCAATTTTAGCAAGGTAGAAAATATTTCCATACTGTATTCAGTGTGATTTGTGTGAGGTGTGTGTGTGGTAACTTTTTTCTTTATTTTTTCCACATCAGATGTAAAGGTTAAAGCGTTAGACATTTGCGAAAACGCTTTCATCAAAGGAGCTTGAGCAACAAAAAAAAAAACGAGTTGTTAGTGTATAAATGATACTTACATTACCTCAAGTCATGTATGAATAGTTGAAAGCATTCAGAATGCCTTGTTTACTTCATCTTGTCAAGGGATAAACTTTTTCTCCTGGCTGAGAAGGACTGCGTGAAAGTTGTTGATTCATCTACTGGCTATGAAGTTCTCATCAAGAAAGTTCTCATCTCATCCCCCCTTTTTCATCTATACCGCAACCCCTAAACACCGCCACTTAGAAGAAAGTCCATGCATTTAACTTTGTTCTTGTTTGTGTTTGCATGATATCTCATGTGCTTGGAATAAAGAAATGAAAAATGAAATGAAAGAGAAGGAAACTGCTAGTTATTGTGAGGACCTGGTTGCTGTTAGGGAGACTGGAATAACTCTTCGTCGGGCGAGAAACCGTAAAGAAGGGGATACAGAAAAAAGATACATTTCACTTACTCGCAGATGAATCTGATAATGTATTTGTGCATTTTATATCATTTAAATGATTGAAATATCTCAATCAAGCGACACTTCTCATCAAGAAGTTTATTCCAAACGCAAGAGAAAATTACTGGAGGAAAATATTGAAGTTTTTTTCATGTTTCTATTATATATTCACCACGTTGATCGTTAATTGTTGAGTTCCCGTCGCGTGAGCACGTCAACGTCCATTAAGAGTCTCAACAACTTGGAAGGACTTACTCAGTATTCAGACCACAAAGGTTCATTAATAAGGTGGTTTGTAACGCTTGTTCCAAACCTGCCTTCATTTCCCGCGTTGATTTTACCATCACATTCAAATTGTGTAATTCTTGTATTTTCGAGAATGCTTGTATGCTATCGGTAATTTACTACAACATCGTTGTCAAGAAATTTAGTGATAGGATGAAATTTAAAATGGACAGGGACACACCGTCAAATACTCGCCTGCTTTGTTTAGTTTTCTTTTTTTTTCACATAAAAATGTGAGAAAGTGATGTTCAACAGTTAATATCTTCACAGTATAATCTAATCTCGAATCTTTTCTATTAAACGAGGGTACTATGGCAAACTAAAACTGACATTGTAGTTGGTTCTGGGGGTTAGGAAAAGCTTTTGCTCCGGGGAATTCCTGGCTCATCTTGTTTTACTTTCGATTTTACCGTTGATAATTTGTAACTTTATGTAGATGGAATATAATATTGTGTTGTAACTGCAAAACATAATACAAATCACTCGATGAACTCAGTTGATAACGAACTAATTCAGCTTTAGAGCAATTTTCAACTTTTGTTTCTTCTTCTTTTTTTTTTTTACAAACTTAGAACATATATGATTGCCTGTTCCCAAAACTCCATCAGTTTAATAGAGTTATATGATAAGAATTTACCGCAAAGTTATAGATGTTCGAGTTTGAAACTAAAATAAACTCATGACCTGCTTTTTCATTGACTGATTTCTCTGATGCTAATGAATAAAAATATGAATTCGATAGTACCCGACCAAAGTACACGTATTCTCTTGCGATCACCCCTCTTACGGAGACGCTTTAAAAATTCTCTAGCCGGTCCTCTTCCTGAAATTTCTCGGACCATCTATATAAGGGGCACTACCTTGTCCTAACTTTAGATGTAACTGGTTACAGACGTTCTGACTGAATTTGAGGGGGCCTTCATCTGATTATTACTCTTATCCTAATGTGTTCCTACTTAGTTTTTTATTGAGACATACTAAATAATCTGAATTAATTCGCCTAAATAGGGGATGCCTCTCCATCTTTCTAATATAATTGATCACTTCGGGGAATTTGTATGTCTAAATTAATTTTATCGTATTACAACGTGATGGGTTGAGTCTATTCAACTTTCATTTAAGCTGTTTTATGAATTTCCCCCGTATTTTTTTTTTGTAGGTGTTAAATACAACTCACTGATGCTTCAGATGTTCACTATGAAGGGTTTCATAACCTACTAGACCATAGCTTAATCCTGTGTGAAGCGATTCTATCCATATTCCATAAGTAACTACACTGATGAACTCAGTCCGGTCTACCCAAAAAAGTCCGGTCTACCCAAAGAACGTTTGTTTTACCTGTCTAATTGTTCAACAATTCATTTTACTGCTGACTTTTATGTTCAATTCACTCCGTTTACTTATTCGATGACTTGGAATAAACGTTGGAATATCGACTATTGTTTTACCGATTTTTAAAAGCCGAGTTTCAATGCTGTTTATTTCATAGTAAAAAATACTACATGTTACTAATTCAACAATGTCAATAGGAAGTTGTTAGTTCATTTCATCATTAATCCATTCGTTTATTCAGACAGTTCTACTTCTAAAGTCCAACAAGGTTTGATTTGGTTGCCTTTGGTCGCGATGCCCTTCCTCTCGAGTACTTTTCTCTCCACAGAACCGGATAGCTTATATTGAATCTCGATTGTTAGTTCATTTGATTCTTCATGGATTTTCTAAGATTCGCTAGATCAAAAAGTACTTCATTCACAATACGCTAGTTGTTAGTTAATTTGATCATTAATCCTTTCGCTTACTCTGTCATTCATTTCTTTATTTATTACATTACATTAATAAATAGTTTATTATTTTGTGTGTGTTTATTCCCGATGTGTCTTACCAGATTAAGAAACAAGAATTCTACTTTTCCGGACGGTATCCCAAATAATTTCCTCAAGGGACAGCTTTAGCTATTTCAGTACCATTTTCAATGATTTTCAATAGTTTTCTACTGCATGGATGCTCGCCTTATGGTGAGCGTCCTACATTAAGCCTGTCTATGAAAATAAAGGAAGCATACATGAACCTCTGAACTACCGACCTATTTCTCTTGCATCTGGCATCTACAAAGTGTTTGAAAAAATACTATGCGCATCTCTCACAATTTACTTAACAGAATTTAATCTTCTCTCTTCTTCCCAGCACGGTTTCACACCTAAACGGTCTTGCTCTTTTGCATTATGATCATCCTTGTCTGACTTTCACAGAGCTTTCAAAAAAGGTTCCTACAATATCTCTTCTGTATTCCTGGATTTCACAAAAGCTTCCGACATCATTCCCCATGACCTCTTACTAACCAAACTAGGTAGTTTTGGAATTGGTGGGTGTGCCTTCGAATGGATAACGTAATTTTTAAACGAACCGGACCCGATCAGTTATGATCAACCAATCATTTTCTCAGTGTTAAACTCGGCGAACCCCAAGGTAGTGTATTATGGGGTCTCTTCTCTTAATTTTATATATAAATGGCTTGCCTGCATGCCTCTCAAAAGGAGCTCACTGTATACTTTTTGCAGATGACGCGGAAATCTACATTGAAAATGACTTTGGTCTACTTCAGAAGGCAATAGACGCTTTGCATGAATGGTCCTGTGTTTGGGGTTTGAGTATATCTATATCTCATTTATATCTCATTTAAAAACAGTCTTTATGTCTATAGAAGCCTCGCATCCTCCTTATTGTCTTACTCTCTCCAGTATATCAATACCTACATATATGATAATTTCTAACTAACTAATTTTATGAAGTCGGGATTGATTCAATTGTTATGATTTTTAACTGGCTAATTGATGAAGTGCTGATTGAATACATTGTTAGAACAATTTTTCATCCAAGATTGAATACATTATTGTTTAACTTTCTAATTTATGAAGTGGGGGTTGAATACATTATTGGAAGAATTTTTTAACTTACTTATTTATTAAGCGGCGAATGAATACATTGTTAGAATAATTTTTCAACTAATCAAGTTATGAAGTTGTGACTGAATACAGTATTGTAAGAATTCAGCTAACTAAGTTATGAAGTTGTGATTGAGTACATTATTGTAAAAACTTTTAACTCACTAGTTTATGAAGTAGGGAATGAATACATTGATATACTAATTTTTAACTAACTAGTTTATGAAGTGGGGATTAAATACATTGTTGTAAGAATTTTTTAAATTGCTAGTTTATGAAGTTTTGATTGAATACATTGTTGTAAGAATTTTTTAAATTGCTAGTTTATGAAGTTTTGATTGAATACATTGTTAGAATATATTCTTTTAAATGTACTTATTTATGAAGTGTTGATTTAATACAATGTTAGAATAATTTTTCAACTAACTAAGTTATGAAGTTGTGATTGGATACATTATTGTAAAAACTTTTAACTCTCTAATTTATGAAGTAGGGAATGAATACATTGATATACTAATTTTTAACTAACTAGTTTATGAAGTGGGGATTAAATACATTGTTGTAAGAAATTTTTAAATTGCTAGTTTATGAAGTTGTGATTGATTACATTGTTATAATAATTTCTAACTTACTTGTTTATGAATTGTTGATTGAATATATTGTTAGAATAATTTTTCAACTAACTAAGTTATGAAGTTGTGACTGAATGCATAATTGTGAGAATTTAACTTACTTATTTATGAAGTGGTGATTGAATACATTGTTAGAATAATTTTTTTTCTTTTTAGCTTGCTAGTTTGTGAAGTGGGGAATAAATACATTGTTATATTAGTTTTGAACTAACTAGTTTATGAAGTTGGGATTTAAATAATTGTTATAATAACTTTTTAACTAACCAATAATGAAGTGGTGATTAAATACATTGTTATAATATTTTTTTAAACTTACTAATTTATGAAGTAGAGATTGAATACATTGTTATAATAAATTTTTTAACTTATTACTTTATGAAGTGATAATTTAATACATTGTTGTAAGAATTTTTTAACGTGATAGTTTATGAAGTTGTGATTGAATACTTTATTAGATTTTTTTTTCAACTACTAAAGTTATGAAGTTGAGATTGAATACATTGTTATAAAAATGTTTAACTTACTAGTTTGTGAAGTGTTGATTGAATACATTGTTGTAAGAATTTTTTAAATTGCTAGTTTATGAAGTTGTGATTGATTACATTGTTATAATAATTTCTAACTTACTTATTTATGAAGTGACAGTTGAATACATTGTTATAATAAAATTTTCAGCTAACTAGTTTTTGAAGTGGTACTTGAATACATTGTTATGATAAAATTTTCAACTAACTAGTTTATGAAGTGGTGATTAAATACAGTGTTTTAATTTTTTTTAAAATTTACTACTTTAAGAAGTAGTGATTAAATACGTAGTTATAAAAACTTTTTAACTAACTAATACATGAAGTGGAGATTAAAAACATTGGTATAATAGTTTATTTTAAAACTATGTATCGATCTACTTCCATGTCCTACATGGATATTCACAAACCGAAAGAGAACTGTTGTGATACTTTTTCAATACGGTCTTAGAGAATAGCCATAATCTCTGATTGAAGTTGAGAATCCCTGTCAAGGAGCTGCTGAATAGTGCATCTTTTCCTTCATACTTCAGGTTGATTTCTATACTCGCTGTGTTGTTTCCAATGAATTGTTGTTGTTAATATTTGTGCTCATCATCTTACAAATGCGAAACAATACATCATATTGATGTATTTTTACCGCAAAGAGCCTGAGAAATATGAGGAGATTGCTTCCTTCCTTTCTCCTTGATCTTCTCCAGAGATTGTGGACTCGGGGGATTGGAAACATGATGAGTCATGCCCTAGTACAATGGAAATGCTGAGAGGGGGTGAAAAAACATATTAGGGAAGGTGCATATACAAGGTTAAAGTCAAAATAGAAATCATAAAGTCATAGAAAATATGGAAGAAAACATTTAAAAAATAGTGGTATTTCTGTGAGATTATTAAAAATCACTACAAAGTAAACTTTAAATCAAAATGTTTATTAACATAGGGCCTTTATAAGGAAAAAAGGCAACAATTAATTGGTTTTAAAAATGATTATTAAAATAACTTTTTCTGTAATAAAACACTAAGCTATATCTTCAATTTTTTTCTGTGCGATAGTTCAATCATTTGTCAACTAAGCTATATGTTTAGTATTTTGCTTGTTTCTTTTTGTCTTTGATTTGCTTGTTTCGTTTTGTCTTTGAGATGATAAAATGTTGTTGCTAATCTTTGTGTTCTTTGTTCTACAAAGGCGGAAAAATACGTGACGTATTCTTTACCGCAAAGAGTGCAAGTTGCGAGAGTAGGAGATGGCTTCCTTCCAAGATCGTATCCATAGATTATGCACGTATGAAAACAGTGATTATTGGAAACACGTGATAAAAAACTCTCCAATAAAAGATTCAAAAATACACATCGGAGAGAGTGTCTAAAAAGTGTGTCTTTCTGAGAAAGACTACACTGTAAGAGAAAAAACGCTAGAGAGCGTAAAAGAAAATAGCATGTAATATTGAGAGATGCAGATAAAAGCATCATGGATGATTATGTTTAAACACTAGAGAGCGTAAAAGAAAATAGCATGTAATATTGAGAGATGCAGATAAAAGCATCATGGATGATTATGTTTTCAAGAGATTCAGAGAAAAATATCTGACAGAGTATAAAGATAGAGAGAGAGAGAGAGAAAGAGAGAGAAGAGAGAAAGAGAGAGAAGAGAGAGGGAAAGAGAGAGAGAGAGAGAGAGAGAGAAAAAAGAGAGAGAAAGAAAGAGAGAGAAAAATAAAGAAATAGTGTATGATTGTGAGAGAAATAGAGAAATAGAGAGAAAGAAAAGGAGAGAAGAGAGAGAGAGAGAAAGAGAGAGATAAAAAGAGAGAGATAAAAGAGGGTGAGAAATGAGAGAGAGAGAGAGAGAGAGAGAGAGAAAGATAGAGAGAAAGAGAGAGAGATAAAGAAAGAGAGAGAGAAAGAGAGAGAGAGAAGAAATAGAGAGAAAGAAAGATAAATAGAGAAAGAGAGAGAGATAAAGATCAGCTGGAGTGATTCTTTGCGGTCAGAGAAAAAGTCTCTCGATATACACACTATTATTTTAGGTTACAGAGACCTCCACATCACACAAATGGCGTTATTGAAATTGGAATCAATATCGGCGGCCAATGACTCCTGGAACAGTCAGCTCACGCTAGTGCTTGCACTGAAAGGAGCAGTGGCGAACCTAAACAAAACGCAGCCTACTCTTCAAAGAGATTTGATCATGCAGCAAATGCTTTTGAAGAAATTTCCTTCAAGCACAAGGACGAGACTACTGGAATTCATCTACGAGGTGGAAGATTTAACTGTCTCAGCAATCCTCAACCAGGCTGAAAGCATGATCAAGAAAGAACTCTTCATTATGGAGATGAGTAACGAACAATCAACTAGACCAAATCGCCACACCATCCATGTAGCCAAAACGGACACCCCAGTCGAGAGGTATCGCATGGGGGCAGACCGCATAATCCCGACACCTCAGCCGCTCGTGGCGAGGGATGAGAAATGTTGTGTGTTCTGCAACAAGCACAAATTGTCATGGGAATGCAGGAAGATCCCGATGGTGAAGGATCGCATAGAGTTTGCGAGAAAACATGGATGGTGCCAGATGTGCCTGAAACCTGGAGGGTCCGCGCATCAGTGCGACGTTCGCTGCCCGTACTGTGATGGGCCGCATGACATCGCCTTATGTTTCCGGCTCATGATGAGGTCCAGCAAAAAAGGTAATGCCGCGGTGAAAGTTTCGGAAAGAAACACATCAGCTACCTTGAGCAGCCAAGGAAACATAGCTAGAAGAGCTCCCCAGCAGCACATTGGGCAAGTCCATTCAATACTCCCTGAGTGCATACCCTCATACGAGCCTCGTTTGCAAACTGGTAAAGTTCGCGTTGGAAATCGCATCCATAAAAGGGTCGAATTCATTCTTGACAGTGGTGCCTCTGTGAGTTTAATCTCAGAAAGCGTAGCGAAGGAACTTGAGCTCCGTGAACTACGGAAGTCTGAATGTTCGCTAGCAGGGCTTGGAGCAAATTCTACAGGAACAAGAATGTATTCCATATACGAAGTTCCCTTGCACGGAATCAATGGCGAGAAACTCGTGATTGAAGCGATGGCGCACCCAGAGCGACTAACTGCAACCCTCGAATACAGCTCCCTACCAGCACAGGACATTGCCTTCATCCAGAAAAGAAAGATTCGTCTTGCTGACAGATACGACGTGAAGTCCGAAATTAACCCAGTACTCTTACTGGGCAACAAGGACTACCTGAAAATCGTGAAATGGAAAAAGCAACCAATAACTCTACCGAGTGGTTTTGTATTGGTACCTTCCAGACTCGGTTGGATAGCAACAGGCGAGGCAACCTACGGCTACACAGGCTCAGATGAAAGATATCTGATCACGCACGTCTCCGTTCGAAAGCAGCAAGACCGGGAAACAATCAAGGCACTCGAAAGATTCCTGGCGGTTGACAAAGTGGTTTCCGATAGTCCGGAAGGGCAGGTTCAGTCGGAGAATGATGGCTCGATCGTGGACAAATACTTCGCTCAGAATGTTTCCATTGAAGGCAATCGGATACATGCAAGATACTGTCTGAGAGAGTCCAAACTCGAACAGCTTTCAGAGAACTACACCAGCTCCGCAGCGAGGCTGAGGAATGTAGTCTCTAGTCTGAGAGCGAGAGGAATGTTGGAACATTACCACGGAATCATCATGAATCACTTGGAAAAGGGCCAGATTGAGACATTTGAATCTGCTGCAGCCCTACATTCTTACCTCCCGCACCACCCAGTGTACCGACTGGATAAGCCAAGCAAACCGATACGAATAGTATTCGATGCTTCTGCGAAGGAAAGAGAGAAACTTTCCTTGAACGAGTGCATGTATACAGGTGAAATCAGACTTGAACGGATACCAGCGCTTCTCATTAGGGCCCGGTGCTCACAGAGCATCGTGTGGGCCGACGTGGAAGCCGCCTTTCTCCAGATCGCCATAAAGGAGGATCAAAGACATCTCCTTAGATTCATCTGGCTGAAGGACCCAAACAAACCCGTGAGAGACTCAAACCTGATTCATTATCGGTTCACAACAGCTCCATTTGGTGTTGCTCAGAGTCCATATCTCTTGGAAGCTTCGCTTCGCATGCACTTTGGGAATGAGCTAGCTTTAGTGAGTAACAAAGAACTAGATAAAAGATTGGTTTTGAACCAACTCGAGAACAACCTGTATGTCGACAACATTCTGTTCGAATGTGATGAAGAAGTCGACAAAAACGTTCTGTACTGCACGGCTAAGCAAATTTTTCGAAAGGTCAGCATGAACTTGAGAGAGTTCTCATCAAACTCTGCAGAATTTGTGCAGTCATTGCCTGAATCAGATAGAGGAAAGATTGGCTTACAAAAAATGCTGGGAGTACTCTGGTCATCAGTCGAAGATAACTTCATTCTCAAAGCTTCTATCCCAGAAGTCCAAGGCAAGCTTTCAAAAAGGAAAGTACTCAGGAAGCTTGCCTCCCCTTTTGACCCCTTGGGGTTACTCACTGTTCTCCTACTGCCGGCAAAGTTGTTTGTCCAGCAGTTATGGACGAAAGAGTACGGGTGGGACACGGACTTATCAGAGGAACATGAGAGTGAGTGGCGAAAGATTGAGGAAGACATTCTGGCGTTCGAGCTGAGCATTCCACGGCGGGTTGAATTTGCAGCCAACGATTGGACACTCGTGGCCTTCGCTGACGCTTCTGCGAGGGCTATGGGAGCAGTCGTTTACGCAGCGGGCCGCAATGGAGGAATGATGCTGATGGCAAGGTCTCAGCTAGCCCCCATAAAAAACGCGATGACAATTCCTCGATTGGAACTAAAAGCTTTGCTGCTTGCGTGTCAGCTGACTCTGTTCACGGTACAGAGCATACGCAAAACACGCCAGATCGAGCACATCACTAGCTACATCTTCACGGACAGTACGATAGCCCTTTACTGGGCAGCCGACCGGATCAAGGGTCCGAACAACAGAGCGGTACAGAACTTGAGCAGAAAAATTCGTGAGATCCGCCAAGAAATCTGTCAAGTGAGTCACTATGCTTGCGGAAAAAGTCCGGATTGCACCGAGTTAGGCCACGTCAGATCTGAAGAGAATCCTGCAGATTTTGCAACACGAGGCTGCAGCTCACTAAAGCTGAGCAGTCCAGATCATATCTGGTGGAAGGGACCTTCATGGCTGAAACTCAATGAACTTCAGTCAAGGCCTAAATGGAACCCAGACGAAATAGAAATTGAAATGCGGTGTGAATCCCAAGTCCATGCAGCAGCCAATCCAGTGCTACCTGTCCAAGTGACGAGATTTCTAAAGCCTCTGATCGAAGTCGGAAGATTTTCGACATATAATCGGTTGTGCAACACGGTGGCATACGTCAAGCGCTTTCTCCGCATCCGATTCATGAGCTCGATTTCCAAGGGATCAGCGAGAATCAAAAATGTCATGGGTTCCGGTCCATTCAAGGGTCCACTCACAGCACGAGAAATTGAGAACGCTGCTCGAAGCGTAACGAAAATGCATCAGCAAGCTCACATCGAATTGATCAAGTCGCCAGGTAACAGAAAACTAGCGCTCTTTGTGGATGGCAACGGCATATACAGATGCGCGTGCCTCAGACTTGAGAACTCACCATTGTCATACAATGGAAAGTATCCTATGTTCATTCCGGGCAATAAGGATGACCCGCTGATAAGACTTATCATCATGCACACTCACATTGTGGCCAGACATGCCGGACAGAATCATACTCTGGACCTATTGAGGTCAACATTCTGGATAGCGAGAGCGCGAAGAGCGGTGCAACACACACTCAGGACATGTGTGATTTGTCGAAAGACTATTGCACATCCCTTTCAGTATCCAGCAGCACCCAACCTACCTCAACCGAGAGTCACTCCTGCGAGGCCATTCCAGGCGATAGGAGTTGACTTTGCAGGGCCCTTTGTTGTAAGAGAGAACGAGAAGCCAATCAAGGCTTACGTTCTGCTATTTACATGCTTGACTACGAGAGCAGTTCATCTGGAAGTCACAATCTCCTTGTCAGCCTACTCATTCTTGGCAGCCTTTAAGCGCTTCGTGGCGAGAAGAGGCGTACCGGAGAGTGTACTATCAGACTGCGCACCCTCTTTCAAGAAAGCCCAGTCTTTGTTCGGAGGAAACGCAGAAGAGGTTGATGACCTGTTCTCGTCTTACTGCGCCCCCAAAGGCATCACCTGGCACTTTACGGCACCGCACGCCCCTTGGCAAGGAGGTATATACGAGAGACTGATCGGCATAATGAAAAACTCCATGGCACGGAGTTTGGGCCGTCGAGTTTTGAGCCATGAAGATTTTGTCACTGAAGTGACAGAGATCGAAGCTATAATGAATAGTCGACCTCTAACGCGCCTGTCCGACGATCCCAAGGATGCATGTCGAGTGCTTCGTCCAGCCGACTTCCTTACTCCAGGAACCGCGTTAGCAATCTTCCCGAAAATCCTAACGGAAGAGGAGTACGAGCCCCCCGAGAACCAGGAAGATGGCCTGGTGAAACAATTATCAGCCGCACATGCAAGATTGCAGAGGTGTTGGCAGTTGTTCACTTCTACGTATGTCGGCTCACTGGCCAACATTCAGCAATCTAGTGTGCGACAACACAGGTCAACAGCTCGAGCGCCGAAAAAGGGAGAAGCGGTACTAATAAAGGAGGAAAAAACTCCCCGAGGATCCTGGCCGATTGGGAGAATAGTTGACTGCTCAGAAAGAGCCGCCACAGTGAGAAGTTCATCGGGGAGACTTATAAGTAGACCTTACAATCTACTGATCCCTCTAGAACTCAAAGCCGCAGATGAGGCGAAGGAGCCGCGACAATCGTTTGGAAATTATTCCAGCACAGAGCCTGATTGCGTGCCTGAAGTTGGAGTTCCAGATAGCAATACAGAAGTTGCAGAACCTTCGATTGAACAGGGAAGCAATAGGCCACAGAGAGGGTGTATATCTCTCGCAAAAAACCCGGATTTTTGGGTTTCGATGAGATAGTTCCCCCCCCCCAATCTCACCCAAGGGTGACCTTTTGATTATTGTTTGATTGTGATAATTCATTTGAGGGCGATTCCTTGATAATTATGAATGTTTCAAGAGTTTTTGTTATAAACAGAAGGTTTATAACGTTTTTGTTTTTGCAGATGTCAATTTCTCAAGACCAGCTTGAACTTGAAGAAGATGTGGCAGTTGAGGACCAGTCAAGGCCAGATGCTCAACAACAATTGCTCATGTCGGAATTCGAGAGAATGACCATCTCGAATCGAATCGGCATCGAGAGACGAATTGATGCTTGGGGAGCTAGGCTCGACAATTTCAAGAATATGGTCGACCACAAGATGCTTACTCCCCTAGACAGCATGTCTTCTCTCGCGGCTAAACAGGACGCCACAGACTCCAAGCTCGATCTAATCCTACATCGCCTGCAGGCTAAGCAGGACGCCACAGACTCCAAGCTCAATCTCATCCTAAATCGCGTGCAAGACATGGAAGGGGAAATAGTTCGCCTGGCAGCGAAAGTAGCTCCACAAACGCCCAGCGTCAATCGAAGCATCCAAGGTGGTATGCTTGGTAAGCGGCCTTACCAAGAAAGCGTGCAGTCAAGCGCGTCGAAGAGACCATGGAAGGCTGTTGAGAACACTGGGCACAAGGGAGCGCAACAGGGCGTCAATTCGCCTCACTCTCGTTCGAAGGCCGAATGCCTGCTGTGTGATGACGCATCACACAAGGCGGTCGCATGTCGGAACGTCGTGAGTTTGGATGAAAGAAGGAGCATTTTAATGAGGAAGGCGAAATGCGTTCGTTGCCTGCAATCGTTCAACAGAGGACATCGATGCCCGCCAATCGCATGCCCCTTCTGCCACGCCACCGAGGACGCCCATCACGGAGCAGTCTGCGAGGAAAATCCGTTCTGCAACGTCTAGGAGGACCTCGCGGGACCGGCTCCTTCGTAGCTGTCTTTGTTTTTGTGGGCCCCCAATGTAATCATAATCATATTATGATAACCCCTTTTTTGGTGTAGGTAAATTTAGTGTAAGGGCGACGTTTCTCGAACTTTCTCTAATCAAATTTAGGTTTCTCCTAAAATATTTTAGGCCCACATTCGACAACGTTTGCTGCGTTTTTTGTGTTGTTTTTCTTTGTTTTTTGTTGTGTTAAGCTTTATAAGTTGTTTTTGAGGTTAATAACTTATTATGCTTAAGTTCTATATTTTCTCTTTTACCTTATCAATCTTACTCGGTCTTTCTTCCGGTAGGAAACATCATTTCTTCTTCTCTTTAACCTTATCACTCAATAGTATTAGAAGTCTGTCTTCTTCGTCTTCTTCCGCGCGCGCGTTATTGTCACCTATGTTTCAAGAACATAGGTTTAATTACCCAAGTTTGAGACAGGTACGTCCTGTTGCACGTAGCAGATCTCAATCGCTCGTCGATCTCAAACGCTCATTCAAGTTCCGGAAGAAGGCAGTCAAGCCGTCGGAAAGGCGCGAAGTTAGCTTACTAGGACTAGTTAGATAGTGATCCGGGTAACGTGACGTAAGTTACTCATTTCTTTATTTTCACTTCTAGTTTTCGGGTTCTATTAACTTCTTCCTCTCTTTTCATTCTTCTCTCTTAATTCTTCTCTCTTCATTCTCTCACCATAAATTTCATTATCTCTTAATTAGTTTTTCCTCTCATCTCTCTCTCTTCATAATTCTCTCTCTCTCTTAATCACTCCTCATCCTTCTCTATCATTTATTCTTGTTAGTTGGTTCGTTAGTTCGTTATTTAATCGTTCGTTGGTTCTGTGAATAAACCTGTAAAGGCTATCTTTGGAAGTCCCGCGTGGCAGGCAAGACAAGAAACGGCTTTCAAGCCCGAATTGTATCTTAAAGAATTCTGGTGTCCTTGAGGGAGTATCCCTTGACATCCAGATCTACCACACATTACCGAAAAGACTTTATACCCTTTATTAATAGCGGCGGTAGTTTTCGACAGTGCAGTTGAGTTATGACCTACATAATTTTTCTTTAAGGTGAGAGGATGGCTGACTTGTACTTGTTGGGATCGTACACTCTGAACTTGTCGAGGCCGTATCGACGAGGCTGCATAACACCAGGAGTGAAGGAGCGGACAAAGTCTTGCGGAGTCATGAACACCTTTCAAATTAGATTTTTTCTCCCTGATAGCTCTGAATATGTTTTTTTTTTAAAAAGCCCCCACGTAGAAATATGCTCATGAAATACTTTATCGAATAGAAAGAAGGTCGAGTTTAATTGTATTAGTATTAGTTATCTTTTGCTGCACAAGCTGAAATCAAAGACTTTCTTCGAAATCGCACTGTGGGTGAAATTTATGCACAAGTCTATGGACCATTAAAAAGCTAGCATAAAAATTTTTTGTTTGTAAGATTTTTTCTTCCTCAATTTTATCGCACGCATTCGTACCCTCTTCAAATAGTGTCGTTCCCTTATAACCAGGGGTCAAATAGTACCCGGACCAGCTAGGATGGCGCATACATTTTCGCGCCGAAAATAATCTGCATTCTCTTCTTCTTCCGCTATATTTTACTTTTCCTCTGATTCCCGATCCATTCTTCTTAGCCTTCCCCATCAATTTTTCAACTCGCTTGGCGGGCACAAACATCATATTGACACGTCTCATTCAGGGGTTAAATGGAGCCGCCCAATTTGGGTTTACATTTATCCGCCGCTCAAAGTTTGGAGGAAAAGAAGAGAGATGAAGGAAAAAGTAAGAAAAGAGAGGGAGTTTTTTTGTCAATAGTGTGTGTACATGTATCCGCCGGCGGGACCGATCCTATCACTATTTAACCCCTGGTCTCATTTAACGCCTGCTTATAACCAATCTTTTTGCGGATAGTAAGAATGAGGCTGGAGCCATGGAATAACCTCGAAGGATCTGCCACTGGGGTCATGATCGTTGCCCACTTTCAGAGTGGCAAAGTATCTGAATATCTTCTCAGGAGTCGAGTACAGTCGGAGTCGGTCCTCATACTCGATAATCCGCCGCTCTCTAAAGCCAATCTTACCCTTCTTTTCTTTCTTCTCCACTTCATTCTTGTTTTCAGTCTTCTTGCCGGCTTTCTCTTCTTCCGAATCAGAACTTTCTTCAACTTCAGTCTTCTCTCGTGATGTTATTTGAGCTGCTTGGGGACGGTACTTTGCAGTGAAGTGGCGAATCCATTCGTATGATCTACAAAAGTGAGGGACAATTTATGAATGATTCATTTCACTGGAATCTCCATTTGACGGTCCTGTCCTCAAGCCTTTGAACATTGAAAACAAAGCTCGTTGAGCTTAAGCCGAAACTTAGTTATGAGCTATCAGACAGTTAAACATCTCAGAAGAAACAAGAAAAAAGCTATTTGCATCATTAGGATCGTATTCAATCCTATTAAAACTTGAAGTTGGTCTAATTCAAAAAATGACGGCACAAATGTTGTGAATGTACTGAAAACTCTGTGAAAATGGATCTCAAAAACCAAACAAAACATGACAAACTTCTCGTAATCCAGTATCATGAGTAGAGCGAGGACGAAGACGATGAAGTAATTGTACTTGTACATCTTCCGCAACGGAGGCCATAGGTATGGTCGATTCTCGTAAATAGTCGATGAGAAATGGGAGTAGCCAGTCCCACTTTTGCGGTCGCTATAGTGAAATACATCCCGCTTGGGCTTCTTTAGCCCGCCAGTTGCTGTGTAGGCAGAAACCGGGTCAACCTTTTCCTCTGTGCCTTGAGAGCTCGATGATGAACTTCTGACCAAGAGCCTCCCATTCGAGTGAAATATTCTAGAGATCACACCTGATCCCCGCATCAAAGGCAACATTTATCATAAAAACATGAGGCTGAAGTTGCACTTCAGAAACCTCATGCAACAGAAATTGACTACAAACTACGACTTCTAAAGCAAAAGGTCATTTAACGGGACGAAACCATAACAAAAACGACCTTCCTCAATTCCATATATGGCTTATGCGTATTGCAGTTGGAATAGAACAAGTTCTACCATTCCAGAAAAAAACTCAAACGAAAACTGTGCAATTCACAGAAAAGTGCAAGTTAATAATAAATTTATTGGAGTTAGCTGGTTTGAAGTCGTCCCAGAGAACATATGTATATGGCTTTACTGACTCCTAGGAAACAAAAAAGTGGCGCTGCTTTTAAGAGTTCGGATAGGACGCTAAGATTCTCGTCCACGATATGAGAGTTACATCAGGACGAGCGAGAAGAAACGAAACAGAGTGACTGGACCTCAATTAATATGTATGTAGGTAGCACCTGCCTAATATGTAGCAATATTCTTCTTGAGTGTTTCATTTATCTATACCTCATAGTTCAATCTTCCGATCGTTTAACATATTTTATAGCCAACGCTTCAACAAAGAGCTGATCATGAATTTCGAAAACATACGCTTCGAAACGATTCACTCCCATTTAATCCAATAATTATTAGTATGAAGTTGAGGGAGGAAATGAGCGAAAGGTAGACAAGACACATTATAAGCTTCTTTTTCTAACTTCAGTTATTCGGACGTAACTATTTATTTTCTATTGTCGATTTCTCACTTGTTTTTTCGTTCCTCCTCGCGTTAGTAAGCAATTAACTGTGGATGACTTAAGAAAGATCTGTACACATGCAATGTATTCAAACAGTCCTTTCAATACTTCTAGCACCAATTTATGTAATTTATAAAACAGAGCGCCTTTATGGAGCGTCATTTGCACCGCCACCGTTTTTGATACCTCAATATCAGGACGCTCTACAACTCAACAGTTTACCTCTCAATGTTCCCTTAGCCTCTCTGTGTTAACTTCAGTAAAAACGATTCCATAAGTTTTCTTTCTCAGCTCATCATCCATTTCATCACCGCCGTCGGAACATATATTGAGATTGTTGATCATTGAATAGAATATCAGTGTAACAATAACATATGAAATCAAGGAGTTTAACAAATAAATAACAAACGAATCAGCAAAATTAACAAGAGTAACGAAAAAATGGGCTGAGCCAATCGCTTCTTCTTGGCTTTCTTAGCTCTAATTTCCATATCTTTCTTCTTCTGCTTGGCCATTTTATTCTTCTTCCTCCCATTTAACCATCTAGGCAAAGTGCCCTTCGCTTTCAGGAGTTTCCGTCGGTTGAATGTTTTGATCTAGAAACAATATAATTATTAACTAATTGAAGTTTTGGTTCAAGCTACTGATTTGAAGAAAAAAAACATCAGCGAAAACTAGTATTCATTCGTTATATGCCTCTCGGTGTTAAGGTATACATAGAAATATAGAACATGGAGACATAAAATACAAATGCACTTCGATCGAAAGCGATCAAATGTATAGATTGATTAACCAAATAGAAGAAATACCTTTGGTTAAATTTTACTTTAGCCCCTCCCCAAACTTTTGGTCCCCCTCACGATACGATAGCCCCTTCCCTACCCCACGGTTTTTTTCAATGGGGGATGAAAGTAAAATATATAAATTTGAGAAGGGGGGAGTAATACTTCAAGCTTTTACAAGAGCCCCCCCCACCCCAGAAAAAGGTTGATTAAAGTTCACACCCGGCAATTTTTACAGTAGCCCCTCAAAGAGCACGATTTCTGTAGCAAAAAGTTTGTACTTCGAAACCCCCCGCAGAATTGTTTCGTGAGACTCAAGTAAAATTTAACCATACCTTTTCTTGAGTCGGTGGCAGTTCCTGCCATCGCGATTTCTTCCTCCTTTTTAGGTTCAAAACAACCTTCTCGAGCATTTTCAGCTCTTTCGGGGCATTATCAATGCGCTTCATTGCTCGATTTTGTCTTTTGAACTTAGAACGAAGGCTTTTTACTATCTAAAATAGTCATACGAATGGTTGTCATAGTCATACGAATGGTTGTCATAGTCATACGAATGGTTGTCATAGTCATACGAATGGTTGTCATAGTCATACGAATGGTTGTCATAGTCATACGAATGGTTGTCATAGTCATACGAATGGTTGTCATAGTCATACGAATGGTTGTCATAGTCATACGAATGGTTGTCATAGTCATACGAATGGTTGTCATAGTCATACGAATGGTTGTCATAGTCATACGAATGGTTGTCATAGTCATACGAATGGTTGTCATAGTCATACGAATGGTTGTCATAGTCATACGAATGGTTGTCATAGTCATACGAATGGTTGTCATAGTCATACGAATGGTTGTCATAGTCATACGAATGGTTGTCATAGTCATACGAATGGTTGTCATAGTCATACGAATGGTTGTCATAGTCATACGAATGGTTGTCATAGTCATACGAATGGTTGTCATAGTCATACGAATGGTTGTCATAGTCATACGAATGGTTGTCATAGTCATACGAATGGTTGTCATTTTACATTCATAAAAAATTGAGGTACACAAACTTCTTTGATACACTGCACGTAACTCAAACCAAAAAATTTATATTAATGTTGATAATCTGTATTGAGAACACCTTCTTTTCCCCTCTGGCTCTCCCTACTCATGAGCCCTGATTAATTGCGACGCTCCGTTCGGCGTCCGCCCCTTTTCTTGAGCGTTTGCCATTCCATCAGTTCTGATGAGACGCTATCAATTCCGGCTTTCCGTCAGGCGTCTCTGCCCTCTTCAATACACATAATGTTTTCTGGACTGTTTCACCTGCTCTGTGTTTATCCGTGTAATAGTGAATTTAGTATATTGACGATGTTTATTCAGCATAACAATAACAAACAGTTTCAAATGAATAACAAAAACAACGTATTTCGGCCTATCGCTTTTTCAAAGCCTTTTTCGCTTTCTTCTTCTTTTCCTTTTTGTTCTGCTTGGCAAGTTTATTCTTCTTCCTCCCATTCAACCATCCTGGAAATGTGCCATCCGCTTTCAGAAGTTTCCGTGGGTTAAATGTGGCTTGTCCTGTCTCCATCTGTAAAATTATTTCATTTAACCATTTTCTTTTTTAAAAAAATGGAATCGTTTGTTTGGTTTCATTCAATATTCGTTGGAAAGCTTTAAAATTGTGGAAAAATTAGGTACCGAAATAAGAAAGTATATATTTATTTAGAGGAAAAGAAGCTCTCATTCCCAAAAATTAGGTACCGAAATAAGAAAGTATATATTTATTTAGAGGAAAAGAAGCTCTCATTCCCAAAAATTAGGTACCGAAATAAGAAAGTATATATTTATTTAGAGGAAAAGAAGCTCTCATTCCCTGACGTTACCCTGCGTCCTGTCTTGCAGACATTGACGCTTTTTTACATTAATTTTTTGATACGGTCTCGTTAGCCTAAGCCTTACGGCCTCTTCAGCGTGAACTTTTACTAAGCCTGAGCGTTTTTATGTAAAAAAATAATTTTGATGTATAAAATTTTTGGCTCTTATATACTCACGGGCATACTAGACGCCAGACAGTGCAGAGTGGCATTTTTTGATACGGTTTTGTTAGCCTTAGCCGTACGGCCTCGTTAGCGTAAACTTTTGCCTAAGCCTAAGCGTTTTTTTTTTGAGTAAAAATATTTTTTATCAAAAATTTTTTTTCAAGAACCGGAGTCTCTGATGCTCAAAATGATTACCTATGAAGAAAACTTTCAAAACCGTAGCGTTTAAAGCCAATTTTTCGTATAGTATTCCAATGTCTGCAAGACAAGACGCGGGGTATGCCCATCAGGGAACAAGAGCCGGAAAACGTTTTAGATATTAACACAACTTTTCATTTACTGAGAACATAAAATTAACGAAAATAGAAAATAGGTAACCTTCTCTTGAGATTCAGTAGAGACTTCGCCCTCTGCCATAACGATGTCATCCTTTTTCTCCAAATTTACAACAGCCTTTTCGAGCATTTTTAGCTCTTTCGGTGCATTCTTGACCCGCTTGATCGCTCGAATTTTCCTTTTGAACTTTGAACGGAGACTCTTTGCCATCTAAAAAAATTAATTTCGCCTTTCAAAAAAAAAAACACACATCTAAACGCCATCGAAATGGGGTCAGGTCTTTTGAACCCACGAGTAGACTTTTAGTGCGTACAAGCCCGCGGTGTGGTTCATGAATAGTCGCTTTTTTCTACAGAGAGTTGTTCTGAGGCCATTGACGGGCCGGGCCGTTCATCCTGTATCTTAATTTCCTATCACTGAAAAAACACCGAGAAAAAAGGCCATTACTAAAGCACTCCAAATCATTACTAATGCACGCCAACGCGCGGGAAAGAGAGAAAGAGTGTTTGATGCAATATTGTGTTTCACACTATAATTAATTTCTTCCAGAAAAAAAGAATTTTCTCCAATAATATCATGCCATATCAAGCAGCATACGTACGAGAGTTTATTAAAACATTGACGAAGGGCGACGTTTTAAATAAAGCACATGGGGCGGAGTTAAGAATTTTCCCGCGCGTTGGCGTGCATTAGTAATGATTTGGCGTGGATGACGTGCAAAGCGTGCTTCAGTAACGGCCAGAAAAAAGAGTTTCTGTGATTTACAATTTTTTTCTGAGAATTAATAAAAAAAAAGGTTTGGCAATTACCAAACGGAGGTAGGCGTGAGGCCGCGAGGCCGTTTGTTGTTTGTACCAACAAGCAATACACTCATAACACACTTTTACTTTTTAACACTACGGACTACACATCCGGATTACAAATTTAAAAAAAAATTTTCTCGCCTTTTTCAGTTTTTGTTAGCAGAAATGAGTTTCGAAGACTTTCACACGCGTTCAAAAAATCAAAAAAAATTTAAACATTTTGTAATCTGGATGTTATTCGAACGCGTGTGAAAGTCTTCGATACTGATTTCATTCAACAAAAACTAAAAGAGAATCGAGAAAACAATTAAGAGAAAAAATTTAAACATTTTGTAATCCGGATGTTATTCGAACGCGTGTGAAAGTCTTCGATACTCATTTCAATTAACAAAAACTAAGAGAGGCGATAAAAAAAACCGAAGGAGAAAAAAAATTTAAAAAATTGTAATCCGGATGTGTAGTCCGTAGTGTAAAAAAGAAAAGTGTGTTATGAGTGTGTTGCTTGCTGGTACAAACAACAAACGGCCTAACTGTCTCGCGGCCTCACGCGTCCTGCCTCCGTTTGGTAATTGCCGAAAGGTTTTCGATTCAGGGTGGAAGGAGTATTGGTAAATCACAGAAAGCTGTTACTTTCGATATTTTTATAGTGGAAGGAAATAGAGAGATAGGGTGAGAACACGTCGTTAAAGGCCTGTTGTGACGTATTCCTCGTGAGAGATTAATAACGAAAACCTGTAAAAAGATTTGTAACAAGTTCGGGTTTCTAAAATTTTTGAATCGAGTTCAACACATTCGATTAATTTTTCAAACATCAACACATGCATTTTTCTACGACTTAATGCAGGGCGATTAATTAAACATCTCAATTACTCTGTGTCAGTTATAATGGAGATAATGATGCAACATTAACAACGGCGGTAAATAAGTTGATAATGTTCCCTTTTCATCTTACCATTAATACAGTAAGATGAAAAGGAATTCTTCATCTCCGAGTAGTTGTACTGATCTAGACACTCATGCCTGTTTTAGTGTTCAGTTGACGATATAATCCAGTTCAGTTGACGATATAATCCAGTTCTTTTTTTCTAGTTTTCTCATAATTTATTCATTCTTTTGTTATCTATCAAATAGAGGTCTAGTCTTTTCGTCATATTTCCTTTCTTAGACTCTTTAATCATCACCGTTTACGCGACGGATACGTAAACTCAACTTCTCGAAAATACTTATTTTAACTTTATTTACTATAAGATTAGTTTAAGCTCGCCACAACTGAGAGAGATTCTCGTGACGTCTCGTGTTGCCAACTCTCGCCCTGTTTCTTTCTCACGCGCCTCCGTCGCTTCAGACAAGGCTCAATGGCTCTCGGTGGTCTCACTGACTTCGCTTCCGCACTCAAAGATCCTGCAAGGCACTCTCAGGTTTTTCAAACATCTTACTAATATTTATTATCAAATCACCGAATTATCAAAATTCAAACATCTTCCTAATATTTATTATCAAATCACCGAAGTAAGGTACAATTCAAAATCGAGAAAATTTATAGTTACAGTTACAAGTTACCAACAGATGTACTTTTCTCAATAAAAAAAGAAATGAAAAACCTTTTTTTTTCAAATGAATCAATTTGACCAGAACAAGCATAGCTCACCAAACTTGTAAAATTTCTCCCGGTCGCTGGCCCGGAAACCCAATGTGTTTTTGTACTAATGAAGAAAATAGAACTGAATCACGTAGCAGAAGATATGTGATGGGGATATGAAATTTCACGGTATTGAAATTCATGACTGGAAAATGTGTTGGTGGTAAGGGTACGATTGGGAAAAAAGGAGAAACAAATTTTCCGTTTTTACCCCCCCCCCCCTTTCTTTCACAAGGATCGCCCGGTCGCCCGTCCGGAAAAGTTTTTTTCAGCACATCTTGGTGAGAACAACCCTATATAAGCCTTCAAAGTACCCGTATTTAAATTGTTCTATTGAAGACTCACCTCTTGCCTGTCGTTATCCGTAATAACTAACAACCTTTTTGCAATAAAGCAAAACAGTACAAAGGAAGAGTTTCATGTTTGTACAAAAGATAAGCCATCATGTGATATCAAAAATAACCCAAAAATCTCTTTCTTTCTCTGGACAGAATAAAAAAAGCTATACTCGAAATCATAAGTTACCACGGGGTACAAAAAACCTCCCGGTACAAAAAAATTTTTTTTGTTCACGTTTATAAGCTTTAATCCTATGCAGATTTATTTCCCCATGTTTTATTATGGTGTTTGTGGTTTTTGATAAAGTATGTAGCAGTCCATTTACCATTTCATTTAAGTTGAAGAAGTTACGGTCAGAAACTCAATTGAGAAATAACTTTCAATAACACTCCGCTGTGAACTTCAAGTTGTTTCATTACTCGAATGTAAATTTAAAAAATTACAATAAGAAATCGAATTTGTACACAAACCCCCGCCCGCCCCCCCGCCCGTGAAATTTTTTGACAAATTTAGCTGACATATGCTTGAAATCGTTTCAGGTATACGAATACCTCGAAGCCCTCAAAGGCGATGAGAGTGGCTGGCAGAAATCAATCAACAATATCATTTCTAACAGCCTCGGGTGAGTCTTTTAAAAAAAAGTAGTCTTTTCAAGCAGAAGACTTTAATTATGAGAAGTGAGCTAAAGAAAATTTTGGATTTTAAAGAGGGTGATTGGGCAATAAAAAAAGAAGAATGCAAACAGTCGCTCGTTGATTATTATTCTGTAACTCCGAGTAGTTGAGCGGTCATTTATAAATTTTTGACCCGACAAGATGACCTTTCTGCTGTTTAATCATCTTAAACATAATAACGCTGAAACTAAACCACCTTATGGTTTCAGTTAATCTTTAAAAAAATGATCTCTCAGTCTTATTTCGTGTTCAAACGAGTCTTAGCTGATGGATTCATTCATAGCTTTATAGCCGGAGGATACCTTCTTTTGTGGGATCAGAAAAATAGGTTCATGTAAACTTGGGGGTATAAGCAACTGTGACGTTGCGCTGAAGATTTTTAATGAACTCAGCTTTTTCTACTCAAAACAAAACTTTAAAAAAAAAACACTTCTTTTTTCTGTGATTTCTTACACGAACCGGTTTGTTTCAGAAGCCCGGAAGAGTACTTTGTGATGATGCAAGTGGTAGAAGACTTTGTCAGCTCGCGATATGCATACTGCGATGAGAGTGCGACGATTGTTATCAAGCAGTTTCTCTCACACTGCATAGCCAAAGTGAAAACCGAGGTCTGTCACTATCAATCGATATTATCGATTTGATTATCGTCCCAAGCTCATTTTTCGGATATTAGCAGACCAGTGAGAACCCGAATCTCTGATTCTGGGATTTTAGACTTCCTTTGACAAATCCGGGTTCATTACAAACACCACGTTGTTGATGGTGAGGGAGTGGGACCCCTGAATTGATCTGAACTGATGGAAAGAATTACTACTCCCTACGCTTTTGCTAGTCTGCATATTAAGGTTCGCTAAAATAAAATAAATAAAAGAGTAGTGCTTGAAGAGATGAACCAGGATTGTTGTCTAAGTCCATCGTTAACTTGATCTAACTTAACCACCAGCCGCAAAGAAAGGGGTACCCCAAAATTTTGAAGTGGCTCGCAAAAAAAGAGGGGTACCCCAAAATTTTGAAGTGGCTCGCAAAAAAAAGGGTACCCCAAAAAAAGAGGGGTACCCCAAAATTTTGAAGTGGCTCGCAAAAAAAAAGAGGGGTACCCCAAAATTTTGAAGTGGCTCGCAAAAAAAGAGGGGTACCCCAAAATTTTGAAGTGGCTCGCAAAAAAAAGAGGGGTACCCAAAAAAAGAGGGGTACCCCAAAATTTTGAAGTGGCTCGCAAAAAAAGGGGTACCCCAAAAAAAAGGGGTACCCCAAAATTTTGAAGTGGCTCGCAAAAAAAAAGAGGGGTACCCCAAAATTTTGAAGTGGCTCGCAAAAAAAGAGGGGTACTTCAAAATTTTGTAATGGCTCGCAAAAAAAGAGGGGTACCCCAAAATTTTGAAGTGGCTTGCAAAGAAAAAAGAGCTGGTCCGAATAAAAGAAAACAGGGTGTTTCTCTAACCCGCACTGCGAAAAAGAACCAAGACGGAGGTGTAGTGAAGAGATGAGAGAGAGAGAGACAGAGAGGCTCTCTTGTAGTTTCTTCGGAGCGTGATGCTTCCGGAGAAGGTTGTTGATGTCCTTTGCAGTCTGTAGACTGTCGTGCTGCACCGCGTGAAGGCGGACATCGTTGTAGCACTTTCTTTTCCAGACATCTCCATTTGTTCGCTGGACTTACTTTCTCAAGTCTCATGGAAAACAATACCATCTGGAAGCTCCGACCATCTACCCATCGTAATCGTCCTTGAGGGTTCCAACTACATCCGTACGCACAGGAAAGTCTCCTTCACCAACTTCGGAAAAGCGAACTGGAAAATCTTTGAACAGCTCGTCGAAGAAAAGTTATCCACGACACCTCTTCCCGACCTCCCCGCCGCCCAAGCTGAGCCCTTCTTCCGGAAGATCCTGTTATCTGCAGCCGCCAGCTCAATCCCACGCGGTCGCATCAAGAAGAGAAACGTTGCCTTAACACCAGAAATCCGAGATTGGATGACCAAACGAGACGCTTTACGAGAATCAGACCCATCAAGCCAAGACATCAGCACCCTCAACATGAACATCAGACGAGCCACGGACAGAAACAAAAGGGACATCTGGAGAAACTTCATGGAGACCTTTGACCCCAAACTAGACAGCAAGAAACCGTGGAAAACGATCAAGATGTTGAATGATAAAGGACGTCCCCCACCAAACTGCGCCATCGACTTCGGGAAAGGACCCCTCACATCCTCCTTCGAAATCGCGAACCAGTTCAACGAACGCTTCACACGCCCAGTCGACTACAAAACAAAAAAGGAAAATCGGAAAACCATGAAGAAAGTTCACAACATCCACGCCAAAGATTTTGTCGAGTACTCAGAGGCCGCAGTGAAATCAGCTATTAAGAAGACAAAGAAATCAACAGCCCTCGGACCGGACGGACTCGCTCCAATACTCTTCCATTATCTCGGGAACAGAGGTATAGCTGCCCTCACAAAGCTCATCAACGACTCTCTCAGCTCTGGCAGAATTCCCATGATTTGGAAATCTTCAGTCATTCTCCCACTCCTGAAAGCAGGAAAAGAGGCAACGGATGGACCAGGATACCGACCGATCTCCTTACTCTCACCGATGGCGAAAATCATAGAACGACTTCTATTGGAAGAACTCAAGCCGTACGTAAGAGTAGCTGAGCACCAGCATGGATTCACCACAGGAAGATCCACCACCTCTGCCCTCCTCACTCTTTCAAAAGACGTAGCTGCAGGTTTTAACGCGAAGAGACCAGCTAAACGTACAGTGATGATGGCAATCGACATGTCAAAGGCCTTCGACAGCATAGACATAGCGGTACTCATAGATCTCGTCCTACAAACCGACGCCCCAAACTTCGCAAAGAAATGTCTAGCATCGTACCTCAGAGGACGAACGAGCCGTACATCCTTTCGCGACGTCCTCTCAAGCTCATCCCTGATCAGAAGCGGAGTCCCTCAAGGCAGCGCACTCACCGCTTCTTTTCAATTTATATCTAAGCGATCTTCCGAACAACGATCCAAACATCAAAATCGTCTCTTATGCTGATGATATAACGCTATGGGCGTCAGATCCGAGCATTTCCACTGCCTCGCTACACATACGATCCGGTCTCCCACACATCGAAAAGTTCATCCACGATCGTGGACTATCTATTTCTCCTGCCAAAAGCCAGCTTCTACTCTTCACACCTTACAGCAAAGAGTACAAGACTATCCTAGATGTCTTGATTGGAGGTCAGAGCGTACCCACCGTGAATACCGCCAAAATCCTTGGAGTTACATATGATTCTATGTTCACATTCAGTCATCATGCGAAAGACATAGCAGACCGAATGTCGCAACGTAACAATGTACGTGCTACAACGATGTCCGCCTTCACGCGGTGCAGCACGACAGTCCACAGACTGCAAAGGACATCAACAACCTTCTCCGGAAGCATCACGCTCCGAAGAAACTACAACTACAAAAGAGAGCCTCTCTGTCTCTGGATAGAGAGAGAGAGGGAGAGAGCGGCTCTCCATAGCCAACTCTCTTCGACGCGAGACGTTTGCCGGCAACAACAACGTAACAATGTACTGAAGGCGCTAGCCGGCAGTACATGGGGCAACCAAAAGGAGACACTCCGTCTCACGTACAAAGCCATTTGTCAATCCATATACAGCTACACAGCTCCAGCCTGGGCCAGCTTTCTCTCCTCCTCAGCACATACCAAAATTCAAAGAGGACAGAACAATGGCCTGCGTATCGTAACAGGAAACCATCAAATGGCCAGCGTCGACCACATACATGCTGAAGCTAAAGTTATGAGATCGAAATCGCACCTTCACATGCTATCAGCCCAATACTTGGCAAGGACCTTGAGCCAAACTCACTTCCATCGCGGATTATTTCTCCAAGGACCCCCACCACGCAACATAAAAGCTGATCTTTACATCGCATGCAGAAGCACTGTTGAAAGAGCCCTGTCGGAAACAGCAGAGAAGAACAACGGGAAAAGCGTCGCCAACCGAGTCCACACAAACATGGTCTCAGAAGAAAAGGAAACCATCCAAGGTCCAGTCATACTGGGCGGCCGACCACCACCGGACATAAATGAAGAAGAAGTGGACCTCTCCAGAAACGCCCGCTGCACGCTGAGCCAACTCCGCTCAGGCTACAGCAGTTTTTTAAAGAATGAAAATGATGAGGCAATAAAGAGAGCGAAGAACCGGAAATTCAAGGGAAAGGAATCTGGTAAATTAAAGAGTAAAAAAGGCAAAAAAAAAACTTTTAGGGTGTGCAGTAGATTGAAGCTTGTAATGTGAAAACTGCAGAATCTGCCATCCTATCTGATGAACAAGATGGCACATGTATTTTCTCTCGTGTTCGCTACTGACTTCCCGATGAGATGGCCGACTTTCATGCAGGATGTATTCATGTCATCCCCTATTGATGAGACTCCCTCCACTCTCTTCTATCTAAAGACCCTTTTGGCCATTGACTCGGAAGTCGTCGACCGGGACATCCAACGGGCACCAGAAGTGAGCTAGCGACTCGGACTCATAACAAGACTGAGGACTTTATACCTTTCTAGGAATACTTAATAATATGTAGATGATCTTTCTCGAACTTCAGTATGTATTTGCTTCCAGTGAGTAAACAGAAAGAGAAGAGAGAGAAATAAGAAAAAAGTCAGATAGGGAGCGAGAGAAATACATCAAGAAATTAGGAGTGAGCGGAAAGATGGATTAGCTAGTAAGTTTCGGGAAAAAAAACCATTTTCTGGTGTTCAAAGGTGAAATAGAACCATTGTGTCTGTCTCATCAAAATTTCCGACAATCTTATTTTCTTGGGGGAAAAATTTATATTCGAATTCTGTTCAAACACAGTGCTGTTTGGTTCTGCCTAATAGAATAGCTTGTCTACAGACAAAGCGTATTGCTTTGCAGCTTTTCGACCGCAACACGACAATCAAGGACAAAATGCGTGATTTGTGTGTGCCAGACATGGCTCGGTCCTGGTTACATATTCTGGTGAGGATTACTTATAACCGAATTTTTTCGCAACTGCAATCTCGATCATAGGTTTTGCTTATCGGATTAGTGCGATGAGAGAGAGTTTATAAAAGCCATTATCTTTGCTGTATATGATCTATCCAGAGAAGCTAGTACCAAGAATGCGGTCTTGTGGGGAATGAATGCGGTCTCTCTCTCCAATTTCGAATAAAGCTCGACTTTCTGTTTATATGGCACGGTGTATTTTCATAGCTCACCCTCGTTCCATCTTCAAAGTCTACCGTATCCTCATGATTAGTATTTTGATGTGCATGATATTGTATGAAGTAGCCTGGTTCGCTTTTCGCCCACTGGCCGGTTTCCGCCTATAAATAGTTCTGATTTCAGGGAAGCAGCAGAGATATAAATGTGCAATCGAATTGCCTGGAAGTGGTCGCCGCTTATGTGGAGTGGATTGACATTGAACTAGTGGCGAACGACTCCTTCGTGCCTCTTCTGGTGGATCGGTTGTCTTGTCCACAGACTTCACATGTAAGCTCTCTTTCCCTCCCTCCCTCTCTCTCTCTCTCCCTCTCTTCCTTCCTCTATCTTTCTTTCTATCTATCCTTTTCCACCGTATCTCTCTTAGTCTTTCTTCATTTTATCTCACAGACCCAAAATCTCTCAGAGTTAAAAAGGGTCGAATTGGATGAATAAGTATATGACTGTTACATATTTTGGTATATGAATGAAGAAACGGGATATTATGGTGATATATCGAAGCATTCCATGAATTTATGAGTGAGTTGCCGTCGGTTGAAGGCAGCAGAGCACGCGATAACAGCACTCGTCATGAAGAAAATGGAAGCCAAGAAAAAGCTACCACTCGTGGTCGCTCTCACCAAACTTCTCCATGCTCAAAAAAATCTGGAAATCAACCGGGTCAGTAGTGTTACAGTATGCAGGTCAAGAATACTGTACTTTAAACACCTATAGTTTGTTTGATGACTGCAGAAGTTCTCATAAACGTTTATATGTACATCACTTTCTTCCATGTTCTAAATGGTAGCATGGATACTAAGCTTGCGGTCTCAAAAACATTTAACGTGAATTTGGTAGCTTTTTGTGAAAAGCCAGAGTTTTTTTGGCGCTCCGATTTCTCGACATAAGTAGTTTTGATCTACGAGGTTTTTGCGAGAGGTTACAAAGATGTCGGAAAGAAGCGGGAGAAAATTCATTATAATGAAAATTGATTACAGGAGAGTGACTCCGCAGCGAAAGAAAGAGTTGGTTGTCTGCTCAATGGAATTGGACTTTCTCTCATAGACTGCTACCATCGGTCATTCATGTTTTTTTTCAGAATGAACATTTATTAATTGAAATTGTTCCATTAAAACTATGACGAAGCGTAGAAAAATGAAATTTATTTATAGTTAAGAATAATACCATTCCAGTATTGTGACTCTGCGAAATTTGTCATGAAAACAAAATTCAAATTATAAGTTCTTATCATCCGTTTTATCGGGATAGATGTCTTAATGAATTGATAGTAGCTCGACTTAATAATTGCGGATGAAATATGTCAACAGGAAGGTGCACGTTAAAGTTTTTTGTTGCTGGTTATCAGCGATTAAATGGTTACCGGACCAGCTATGTTGGCGCATACATGTTCGCGCTGAGAATGATCTACATTCTCTTCTCCTTCCGTTATATTTTACCTTTCCTCTACTTCTTTTTTCACTCTGTTTAATTTTCCCCATTCCTTTTTCCACTCGGCGCGTTTAAACATGCCTTAGACCAGGGGTTAAATAGTGACCGGATCGGTCCCGTCGGCGGATACATGTACACACATTATTGACAAAAAAAACTCCCTATCTTTTCTTACCCTTTTCCTTCATCCCCTCTTCTTTTTTCTTCCAAACTTTGAGCGGCGGATACATGTAAACCTAAATTGGGCGGCTCCATTTAACCCCTGCCTTAGACCGGTCTCATTTAACACCTGCCGGTTATAAGACTCCTCAGTTGAGAATTCTGAACGATCAAACACTTGAACATAGGTCACCAAGGGTTACGGAAGCCCCCCGAACCCAAAAGGAAAAAAAAACCAGTCCATTTATCATTGCATTCAATTTAAAAAGAAAAACAGTCAAAAGCTTGCTAAAGAAATTCTTTCCATTAACGCTCCACCGCAAACTAAAATTTTTTTTTCATTACTCACTTTAAAATAAAACCTTTAAAAGTACAATAAAGAATCAACTTCTTACAAAAACCCGGGGGAAAAAATTTTTTACCGCTCGGCCCTTCCGTCCACGAAAACTTTTTTGACAAATTTAGGTAACCTATGCACTTGAACAAACAAGTTCTCGGTAGAAAGAAATATAAGAAAGCTTTTACAACATAAATTTTTAACCGAGGTAAAGTTTTTACAATATATGATCGGTCGGGAACCCGTAGCTCTTATAACATAGTATAGTTTCCTTTTCTTGAGGGAATTTGTTTTTACTTCACTTTAAATCCTTCGAATGAAGTGAAGAGGATGTGGGGATGAAGAGGAAGTTCAAATGGTTCAGTCGAGCGGTCACTTTAGTTTCTCGTGAGGCATTTGAGCTCACACTGCATTCTACTGGGGAATCTGTTAGGATTTCCGCAACCAGAAAAGGAAAATCTCTGGCAAGTTTTGGTTGGCGCATCGTAATACCACATGATGCGAAAGCGAGAGCAGTGTCCGGTCAGAGGAGCGAGAGTGCAGATGTCCAGAGACGGTGTTGTGGATGGTGTGAGAGGAGGTGGAGTGGAGATGGAGAAAGGGCCGAAAGTGGAAAAAGGGCCGAAAGTAGGGAAGGTAGGAAGAGTCGGGAAGGGGGTGAGGGCAGGGGGCAGTTCGAATGGCGGAGCGGTCAGAGTTGGTGTAGGGGGTGGGACAGTGGCGAGGGAAGAGAGGGTTGACCATTGCAGAGGGGGCAGTAGAGAGGCAGAGGGCACGAGGCACTGGGCGACCTGCAAGAATTCATCTGATGTTTGAGTGAAGTGAATAGAGTGTGTTTTTCGAACCCACTGTGCGTGTTAAATTTATGCGCAAATCTATGCGCTGCACAAAAAAAGATAGTGATAAAAATGCTGGGATCGTCTGCATCCTTTCTTTTACATCAAACGCTCTCGAGCTCTATCATAGGCCTGTCGTTCCATCATTATTAATCATCTTGATATAAACGCTCTGTGGGTGCGAAGAAGCAGCCTAGCTCAAAGGGGTTATTATTTATTTCAAGGCGATGGAAATGAACCAGGAAATGGAAATGAAAGCTAGAAATAGAAGTTAGAAACTTGTGAGGAAAGCTACAGAAGTACGTCGCAAGTTTTCTCAACACCATTTTTAAAAGAAACCTCTTCCTGTATGATGCATTCCTTAGGAGGGTCACAGATGAGAGAGGCGCAAGCATCGAAATTCCCCTGACAGAAGGCTCTTCGTGGTAAGAGCCCGAAGGAGGCAAGTAATATAAGGGGAAGCATATAGCTAAGTAGTGTGGAAGGAAAGTGAAAATGAATCTATCTGAACGTATGGAGAAGTAGGTCAGTGAGTTTATAAGTGAGAAGAGGGGAGGAGCCAACCCCATTTATCGCTCTGTCTTCTTTCTTCACTTTCATTTTGATCAGTCAGCATGATTTGATACTTCATTACTTCAATGTGTATAAAATTATTCATTAATAAATTTTCAATGTAAACATTAATGTATAAATCAAGGTATAACACACTTTTTTCAATAACATGTATCAATGTAAATTAGTGTGTCTTCTCCAGTCTGCCGAGAGAAGGAATAAGGCTGCAAAATGCGGAAGAAGCTCTGGCGCTGCTACGCTCCGAGCTACCAACCGTACTCTCGGTCCTGGGAGAAGACGACATCGACGTTTCGCTATCTGTCTTCGATTTCGTCAAGGCGTACTCCTCACTGCTGCTCTCCATCGACCTCTCAAATGTAGGTTGTGGGAGCTACCGTGAGCTAACATCTGCTTGATTTGATCAGTAACAAGGGCTGTTTGAAAACAGAAGTTTTAAAGTTCAAAGTATTTTGCGATACACTTTTAGCAGCTCTTTATATTCATGTTATGATAATTACAATTATTTTGAAGGAAAAAAACTTGAATTCATTAATGGGTCCTAACTCAGTCATTAGTCATGGGCCAATCATTAATCAGCACTGAATCAAAAGTCATTAATCGATCATGGATCATTCGCCAATTAGAAGTCAGCAATAAGTCAGGAGTCGCAAGGTACGATTGATTGCTCAGGAGTTCCTGGCGGAGTTGGTATCCGTCATCATCGTGAGGTATAAGATGAAGAATGACGAGGACGTGGATTGTGATGGAGAAGAGGAGGCGGATTTCCATGAGTACAGGAAGCAGCTGAAGCAGATTCTACATCCCATCACTCTCAAAGTTTGTTCTCTCCTGACGGTCGCGTTCTCTTGCTAAATACTGATAGAGCATCAGGCGCACATACAGTAGTATTGATTGGGAAAAATTGGATAGAGTTAATGAAATACTGATTGAAGCGGCCTGAGTTGCTAATTCTGCCACTGGAACGAGTGATGGAGACACTCCCGGAATGCAGTTATTCCCTGCGGGAATCCACTGGCCAGCTCATCTTTGCCCTCTCCGAGCTGCTACCTGCCGGCTTTATTTCAGCCAAGGTGAGCGGTCGTCTTAATCTTTCTTACAAGTTTATTAACCTCTTTATTGATTAGAAACATTACGAAATGGATATTTGGCGTTAGCTCGAATTTTTTAAAGCAATTAGAAACAGAACTGAGGATATAATTGAGGCAGGAGTTTTTTGGCGTGTCAAAGAGGCGTATTTTGAGTGAAAACATTATGAAACAGAGACAAATCGGAAAAATGATAAGTAAATTAAAGATGGGAAAAGAGATTTAGTTTGTACTTAATAGAAAGAGAATCCTGGAAAAGTTTTTAGCAGATGAACGTAAACTGACAGTAGAACTCCACCTTTCAACCCTTGGTCACTCACGATGATCTATCTCGCATTGAAGAATAACTTCGGTGGAAACAAGTGAATTTTTTTCTTCGAATTTTTTCATCGCTTAAAACCAGTTTCTTCCTCCCAAAGAGCAGCCACTGGTTCTACTAAGGTAGTTCTGTGTCTCATTTCAAGAGATGTCGTAACCTCACGTCATTGGCGTACCGTACCGCTAAGCGGGAATGACCGCGTAAAAGACTATGATTCTTTGAAAAATTCTAAGAAGGCTAAAACTAAGATATTTGTTTTGAGGAGGGAATATTGGAGAGAGGCGCCCGCCTTCCCCTCGCTCTTCTCTCACAGGTTCAACCAGATGCACAGCGATCTGCTCTCACTCAAATCTTCTTTGAGTGCACAATTAGGTGAGTGTCAAATGACAAAGGACAAATGACAAATTATTGAACAAACAAATGACAAATTTGAAGATTTAACTAGGTGAGTGTTTTCCCTTGGAGGGTCATGTAGACGTGTATCTTATCTCATTGTATCAAATACGATGAGAAGTAGAGAAATTTGTTTACGCTTCGCACCTTTTTGTGAGAAAACTTCAGTAAATCAACAAGTGAATGCGCTTAGATCAATCAGAGAGATAAAATTATTGATATGATGAGGCTGTTTCACAAAAAAAGCATTTGAGAAAAATTGTACTTCCAATCGTACTTCCAAATTTTATTGTACTTCCAATCAGGAATGATGTTGTTGTTGCCGGCAAGCAGCCAGCATCGAAGACTTTTGGTTATGAACACTCTTTTTAATGAGAGAGGTTCTCGTGTTCTTCGGACGAGATGCGTCCGGAGAAGGGTTTTGATGTCCTTTACTCGAAACACACTGGCAACAGTGGCCATTCGTGACTCTACAGCCTTAAGAGCCTGTCACGGATGGAGCCGGATTATCCAGTCCAGAATCGAGCGCGACCTCAGGTGGCGGATAGAGGGACATCCGTGACAGGCTCTTAAGGCTGTAGAGTCACGAATGGCCACTGTTGCCAGTGTGTTTCGAGAATCAGGAATGATCAAAAGTTAGGTCGATTTCGATTGAAGGTTCTATTCGGATGATCCGAATCGGATCGAGTCATTTGAAAATACCTGAACTCGAAGTCGTACTCAGACGCTTCACACACCTACCAATGGGTTTACGGTATGATACAAAACGCTGCCCGCGTTGCAGACTGTTTCTTATCATACGTTTTATAGTCCGTTCGAAAAGAACATTGAAACCCTCCGAAAATGAGAATTAGCCTGAACACAGAGACCCGCAGTACCTAAAAACAGGTCTTTTCGTCTCAAGAGTACGGGTTTTCACATAAAGTTCTGTTCTCGTGATGTGATCAAAGACCCGCTAAGTTGGGAAGAGAGAGCCGCGAACAGAAGGTAATACTTGAATTTTTAACCCCTGTTTCTTATCACTAGCATAGAAAGCGTGTTGATAAAGAAAATTAAAAATGTGGATATTGCCATACAAACAAAAAGTAAGTATCACTAGTTTTTTTTCCATAGTGCTTAACGCAGTTTTTCACTACTCACAGTGCGGATAAGTGAATTATTTTGCCGATTAGGTCTCAAAGGGGTTATATAGGCTCGTCAAATAGGGTATGAACATGGTTATTTAGTGCCCCGCTTCGTGCAGTAGGTCAAATTTATAAATGATTGTCCCGAGTATGGATTTGATATCGATGTCAGCTTTTTGAAGATACGAGAGGCTGGTAGGGGCAGACCCTTCTTTTCTGGAGAGAACAGTGACCTTCTTCCTCTCTCCGAGTGGAATGGGTCACCCGAGTTCTCACATCCGAACAAGGGTCATCTATCTCTTTTCCCGATTCGTCAAGGCTCACAAGACTCTTCTGGCTGCTATTGTGCCACAGGTTAGAGCGATTTTTTGGTGTTACATTTTCAGTCTCAGGTCGCATGCGTTAAAAGAGACCGGTTGGATATATGTTTGTTCAAGTTGAGCGAGTTCCGAAAGGAGTGGAAAGAGATGTGGAGGAAAAGTAAAATAGAACGGAAGGAGAAGAGAATATGGATCATTTTCGGCGCGAACATGTATGCGCCAACATAGCAGGGCCAGGGGTTTTTCAGTGTGCAATAAAAAGGTATAGACGCCCGCCGAAGGCGGAAAAATTTTCTCCCATAGGGGTCCCCCCTTATGATTTGGTAAAAACAGAGGGGCGCCGACAGAAGGTCTGACATGACTATTTAACCCCTGAGCAGGGCCTGTTACTAATAAAATCAAATTGATCAAACCATCGTAAGGAAAAAAGCTAGTCACCGGGGGGACTCGAACCCATGCAACCATCTCTCCTCTATCCGGGAGCGAGCGTGTTAACCATTACACCACGGTGACACATTGCTATTCCGTGCGATAGTGCTTATTAAAGGCTCAATTGCCTCGTTCTCTTAATCACGCATGCTCATGAAGCGAAAGCGTCGTGAATGGAGCATAACTCCAGATTTCAAATCAAACGATGGTTTGATCAATTTGTCTTCTCTACCAGGCGTCACTGCCTTAAAACTGTGTAACTGAGCATTTGAAGATACTAATAAAATCCCTATGAGTAGCAGTTATGCGCTGTATTTTTTGAATGTCCAAGTTACTGTTACTATCATTATATTGTTTTAGTAACAAGCAAGTGAATTTGTGCAATGAAGTGAGAGAAAAGAAGACAATTAGGATTATAGAAAAAAATAGAAAAGTTGCCAGTTTACATGGAATGTGAGAAGATGATTGAACTGTTGCTACTTTACTCCACAGCAGTGACCAATGCTTGTAGCTGTATGTTCTCCCCTCAAAAGAGTGCCTACCCTGCCGTGTCTGCCACGAGGCGGGAATAATAGCGTGTAAACCTATTGTTATTATTTAACTGTGACAGGTGATCAATCGAGTTGGCTCCCTGTTGACTTCGTGTGGCGGGGAGGACTCGTTTCTTTCTATCGAAGACCAAGGCTGTCTGTATGAAGCCACCGCGAATCTCATTGTTCATGGAGAAATTCCATCGCAGGAGAAGGTTGGGCTCATTTCACAGTAATTGCGAAATGGAATTCTGTCTCTTCCAGGGTCGTGAACGTTAAGAGACTGCAGGCTAAGTTATTTAAATGGAAGGTAATGCGGATAGCCGCTCTATTGAGTAAACTCCAGCATCTCTTTGGATGTGTGCACTGAAAGCATTTTTAGAGCTTTTAATGGTCAAAATAAGTGTGTCCATAACTTGCTTTTTTCTGCTACTCTAGCTTTATTTGAAATTTAAAATTTGAAAATTTAAAAATTGCAGGCCTCGTATATGAATGAGTTGATAGCGTCGGTGGGGAAGAAGTTCGAGACGGTCATGGCTGCTCTCAACAACAAGAGAAGGGAGAGAGACGATAAAGCGATTGAGAACGCGAGTTTATCGGCAGCGGCCATTGTATCATTCGCTATGTCAGTTGTTGTTGTTGCCGGCAAGCATCCCGCATCGAAGACTTGGTTATGAAGACTCTCTTTAATGATAGAAGTTCTCGTGTTCTTCGGACAAGATGCGTCCGGAGAAGGGTTTTGATGTCCTTTGCAGTCCTGAGACTGTCATGCTGCACCTTGTGAAGGCGGACATCGTTGTAGCAACCTGTTCATGCTATAGGCCTTCTGAGTGGGTGGTCAAGCCGGCCTAGCATCGTTTTGGGTGGGAGTAGAGACGTCTCGCCTGTCGTTGACCGGAGATAGGCAAGAGGCTATTTGACTGGCGCCTCGACTCGCCATTGAAAAGTATAGCGGAGTATCGGCTGATGTTTTGTCCGGTGGCATGCCCAGGCCGGTCCGGCATCGCCCTCCTTTGACGAGCTATACTACCCAGTTTTGGTCCGCGGCGGGATTTCTCCCGCTACCTCCCAGCACGAATTATTCGTAGGGAGGCATCCCTCTATCCGCCACCTGAGGTCGCGCTCGATTCTGGACTGGATGATCCGGCTCCATCCGTGACAGGCTCTTAAGGCTGTAGAGTCACGAATGGCCACTGTTGCCAGTGTGTTTCGAGTCGCTATGTCAGTACATTATTTCGCTTCTCTAAACACAAAGTGGTGCAATGAATAACCTAATATATATGAGATGACCAGGGTGTTTCTATGACCCGCACTGCGGGTAAAAACAATCTATGCGCTCTCCGAAAACCCTGAAAAACATTAAAATCTCTGCGCTTCGAAAAATTTTTTTCTCGGATTTTTCGTAGTAAAATTCCAAATAATGGGACAAATTGAATGTTAAACTCTGAAATTTTAAAAATCTATGCGCTCGAAAAAAGTTGTGCGGGTGCTCAGAAACACCCTGGAGATGACCTGGTGCAATTGACTAAGTAAATAATTCAGCATTCAGACCAACTTTTTGGCCCAGGCTGTGGTTAAGTAGGCGAATTGTATTATTCGAAAAAATTTAAATTGAAAAATTTGCAAGCACTAACTATTCTACATGAAAAAGTTTTTTGCGTGAGTTGGCTGAGTCATACATTTCAAGTAATTCTCAATCATTAAGTATTGGCTGAGTCATACATTTCAAGTAATTCTCAATCATTAAGTATTGGCTGAGTCATACATTTCAAGTAATTCTCAATCATTAAGTATTGGCTGAGTCATACATTTCAAGTAATTCTCAATCATTAAGTATTGGCTGAGTCATACATTTCAAGTAATTCTCAATCAATAAGTTCTGGTTACAGTAAATTAACGAAGGCATTCGGCATGCCTGGGCGGCCAAATTCCATGAAGGATTGTGGATGTGCGAAAGATTTTCTCCAGCTTCTCTCGGTGAGTGGAGCTTTATCTTTCGGAGTGCTGTAAATTGAGTCATACATATTCTGGCATGAGTAATATCGTAGTGGTTGATCATTCATATTGGTTAGTACAGATGACATTAACTTGACTGGAATGAAACAAAAACGAATCGGGCATAATTTACTTGTAGCTACTTTCACAGAAAGTCCCTTTTCATATAAGCCTGATTGACTATTCTAAGGCATTCGATAGAGTCGATCATAGATACCTACTTGACAAGTTGCAATGCGTGGTCATTCAGTCTTCCCTTCTTCCTCTGATTGAGTCCTTTCTTTCAAACAGGTCCTTTCGTGTTTTAGTTAATGATAAACAGGTCCTTTCGTGTTCTAGTTAATGATAGCCTATCTGCTTCTGAATATTCCAGGATTGGAGTTCTTCAAGGCAGTTGCCTTGGTCCCCTCCTTTTCTCAGTATTTATCAAAGACATTGTGGAACATATTCCAGAAGGTGTTCACTGCTTTTTGTATGCCGATGATGTAAAAGTTTTTTCTGCATCTCCTACCCTTCTTCAAGCAGCTCTTGATAATATTCATAGCTATTCTATTAATTGGGCTTTAACCATATCTATCACGAAATGTTTCACCCTAAGCTCTGGATTGAACAATACTCACAATCTATACTATATTGACAACACATTGCTGCCGTCAGTTGATATTGTTAAAGATTTGGGAATCTTGTTCTCCAATTCCCTGTCGTTCTCTGACCATGTGAAACAAGTTATATTGAAAGCGAACATGACTATGAACATTCTTTTTCGCAGCTTCAAGACCTCTTCTGTTCCTGTGTTTTTAAGAGCCTACAAAACTTATGTTCTTCCTTTGCTCGATTACGGTTGTGAGCTTTGGTCACCTACTGTCATAGGACTCATCAATGAAATTGAAAAAGTACAGAGACTGTTTTCCAGACGGGTATTTGCCAGAGCCGGTTCTCCTTCCACTGACTATCTCTCTCGATTAAGTACTTTGTAACTCACAACATTGGAATATAGGCGAAATGTTATGGATCTCTGTTTTGTTCATAAAATTGTGCATGGAAACACTTTGCTTGATTACACTAACCTTCTCAAAATACATCCTTCGCCTTACCTTCATAGGAGCTCCCATTCTCTCAGGATTATTCTACCTTTCATACTACCAAGTGGTCATTCTACTTGTGTATCAAGATGTATCGATACTTGGAATTCTCTACCATCTGAAATGCTATCTCTCCCATCTTCTGATGCCTTCAAGTCTTCAGTTTTGCTTTTACCGCTCGAATTCATTGTTCCGACCTCAAAGCTGCGTCTCTCCCAATTTTTTTCTCTAATTCTCAATTTTACCTGTGTAATTATATTTCTGTTGCATTGACTCATTTTTATATCCTTTTTTGTTTATCTTTATCTCAGTTACAAACTAGAATTACTGTGAACTTTTGCAATTTATTGTCTGTGAAATCAACCCGATTCTATTCTCACATGCTTGCCTTTTCGCAAATGCGATAACATCATCTGTGTGATTATGTATACAAGGAATAAATGAATCTATAACTAAGTCTGGTAAGTAGTAGCCGTAACAGATTCCTTCTCGCGTACCATGCGATAGACGAAGTCGAATTACATATCTACTGCACGAGGCAGATAATTTAGAGGGAAAAGAAGAGTAGAGGAGAGGTCTTCAGCTCAGTCGATGAAGCTGATGAATTCATTGGTGGAGTCCAACTTTCTGCTGTTGCTCTTTTCTCTTGAACTTGCTCAAATTAAGACTATCATAGTATCCAAAAAATTTTAACAGAATACTAACTTTAAACTGCACCTCGTTATAAATTGTATTAAAATGTACGAATAGCTACGGTGTATGCACATATGTATTGAATCGTTGTTTCCTACTGACACCACTGTGACAGTTATTCGTTGTACTTCTAATGAATTAGTGAATTGATTAATGAAACTTCAACAAATATCTGTTTTTTCGCGAGAGTCGGTATTTTGTAGAGTTTCCTCAAATTCCTCATCTCTGTGGCTGAAACTAATTGGGTCTATCGGTATATTCTCGCTCACTGCGAGTTTACTTTTGTCCTTTTCAAACGGACAGTTGGCTGTTGAGTTGTTCGCATCTTCTCTGGCACCGGAGAACAACTTCCTGGCGGAGAATACGCGACAGTTGGGTAGTCGCATGTTGCTGTGCCAGGGAGAAGAGGCCTTCTCTGTGCTGCCATTGCTGCTAGAGAGGCTTGCAGCGGTCGCCGTGGACTACGACTCCGTTCAGCACTTGGTCATACTCACTCAGCAGATTGTGACTAGGGAGAAGGTAAGGGGCGCTTTTTTGAAGAGAGAGAGGTTTGAAAGAAATAAGGGGGCATCTTTGAGTTCAAAACTAACTAGTATAGCTTGTCAAAGGAGGGCGATGCCAGACCGGCCTGGGCAAGCCACCGGACAAAACATCAGCCAATACTCCGCTATACTTTTCAATGGCGAGTCGAGGCGCCAGTCAAATAGTCTCTTGCCTATCTCCGGTCAACGACAGGCGAGATGTCTCTACTTCCAACCAAAACAATGCAAGGCCGGGTTGACCACCCACTCACAAGGCCTATAGCATGAACAGGTTGCTACAACGATGTCCGCCTTCACAAGGTGCAGCATGACAGTCTCAGGACTGCAAAGGACATCAAAACCCTTCTCCGGACCAGGGGTTAAATGTAGCCGCCCAATTTGGGTTTACATGTATCCGCCGCTCAAAGTTTGGAGGAAAAAAGAAGAGGGGATGAAGGAAAAGGGTAAGTAAAGAGAGGGAGTTTTTTGTCAATAGTGTGTGTACATGTATCCGCCGATGGGACCGATCCGGTCACTATTTAACCCCTGCTCCGGACGCATCTCGTCCGAAGAACACGAGAACCTCTCTCATTAATAGAGAGTGTTCATAACCAAAAGTCTTCGATGCGGGCTGCTTGCCGGCAACAACAACAACAAGTTCAAAACTAACAGCTCTAGGTTTTATCTTGGTTTAGCTTATGGTTTGTCAATTTATTCATTCATATGATATTGATATTCTAAATTATGCAAGCAGCTCACCGGTCACTTGAAAATGTTCAAAATCTGAAAACCGGCCGCTCTCAGAGCATAGGAGGGTTTAGAATGATGAGACGCGAGCAAGAAGTGGATGACCCAAAAGTTGGAGAGATTAAGCAATATATGAGATCAAAACAATCGCCTAATTTTCGTTATTCTATGCCCGCCCCGCTTTAAGAATCATCCTTTTTCTACAACAGGGCAAGTGATCTAACATTGGAAGTTATTAAAGGTTTGAGATTCTCGAATGATTATGTGTTCATAGTTCGTCCGATTGCAGAGGAACGCGATGTCTCTCGGTGTGAATGTGACCTCGGTGCTGTCGGTGGCGGCGCGTCTTTCAGTGAATCCACTCCCGCCGGATGCAGATGAGACGGAGCGGCGGGCACACGTCTATCTAAAGAGGGCCTTCCTCCAATTACTCCTTGTCTCGCTACAGAATGATGTTGTTCAGTTAACACAGCAGGTTCGGATGGAATTCAATTTTGTTGCGGTTATGAGTAGAAAAAAAGGACACAAAAAGGAAGGTGTAATGTTTAAGGGACAGAAAGGAGAGAGAAATAGAGAGCGGAGAGATATAAAAAGAGAAAGTAAAATAGGAAGAAATAAATAAAGATAGAAGATATAGAGAGAATGAGAGAAAAGATAGAGAGATGAAGAAAGATCGAATGAGGGCTAGAGAATAGAGCTGCAACAGGGAATTCGTGAATCCTCTTCCCATCATAGATAATATTCCACCCTCGAACAAACAACGCCAAGAAGCAGAAAACTTGTTACCGGTGACCCATTCTCTATGAGGACATCAGAAACATCCACAATGCCGTTGTTGAACTAATATGAGGGAGTACTTGAGTGACATCAGAAACATCCACAATGCCGTTGTTGAACTAATATTGAAGATCTGCTCGGAAGTTTACAACACATTGTTTTCTCAAGTTTTCAATATGTTTGAAAACGCACAAGCATGAAGAAATCTGACTATAAAATGAGAAAGGATTGGCTCCTGGTTTACGATAAGGGGAAGAGGATTGGTTGTTTCGCTCACAATTTTGTTTGTTGCAGGATGCGGCAAGTTTCTCACTTGGCGAAGGCCTGCTTGACGCAGCGTGTACATTAAGTCTGGATGCCGACGTGACCGCTCAGAAAGTAGCCGTGTCAGTCCTGACGCGAATGGTTACGGTATGCGGTGAGTGGGCAGAAAAAGCAGCGCGTACCGTCCTCTCCCTACCGCTTGCGTTCAACTTCGACTTAAAGGACGCAGCGTCTGTTTTGGTAAGTGGCGAGAATTTTGTAGGAATAGCGCCAATTAGAAGTTTAGATTGTTGGCGGAAAGATGAAAGCCAAGCCATGAATAAGTTCGTAGCAGGATGTGACTTGAATTAGGCATTTATATGGATTGAGATTGTAGACTTATCACCGAAGAACTGTTTAGAATTATCATTTCCATGGTTTAGACAGGAGTGTTTGGATTCGGGGGGACAAAGGCAGCTGTGGCTTTGCACTGACTAGTCTAGGGAGAACACGCGTTTCAACCTCAAATATCGGAAGCGACCGCGAAATGTCTTAAGACTCTCGAAAAAGACGCAGAAATAAAAAGAGGCCATTCTTGGCTTCAAATAAATGAGGGAATAATCCTTGTCTGCAGGTAGTGCACGAAGTGGGCGTGTGCCTGGTAACGGCATTGGCGGCCTTCCCGGCAGGAGTTCCCACTCTCATCAACAACCTCTTCCCAGCAGACTTTGCCCAGCAGATGATCAACGCCCTGGCTTCTCTCAAGGGAAAGGTGAACTTTTGGTTATTCCGTTTCAATGATGAGTACATACCAGGATGATCTATGCATCGTTAATAATTATTATTAAGAACCCATCATGGAGAAGTTTTCAGAATTGGTAAACAAAAAAATGTAGTTTATTGATACGTTCTTCGTCAAATGTCAACAAAATCAATGTTTAAACATCCCCAATCAGTGGTATTAAGAAGATAGAAGTTGTTGATCTACTCCATATCAAACTGTTTTTAATATGTAGATCGAGAACTAGCAACGAAAAATCATGAGCGAACGCCACATTTTGAAACGATTAAAAGTTTTCGATAAAAATAAAGAATAGCAAGCGAAAAAAAATAGCCTAGTTATTTCAACTTTTATAACAGATTTATGCAGGAAATCTATCCACGGTGTGGTTTGTGTAGAAATCCTGGAAATGATGTTGATATCTGATTTTAAGCGTCGTTTGCAGGATTTGGATCGCGCCTTGTTGCTGCTCTACTGTCAGATAAGAGACTTATAGTATCGACTGTTTTGGAGAGCCAGGAGTCGAATAGCGGACCCTACGCCGACTTCGGCCGGAGCGGGAAAACGCTAAGAAGATGTCTCGACTCACTCGAAAACGGAAGACATTCTCCCATTTAATCTTATTCTTTCGCCTTAGCAGCTTAAGGAAGGCCTTCCCTTCTTTTTTTATTGTTGAAGTTTATCAAATGAGGCTTATTTCATTGCTCAGCTCTACCGGGTGGCATATCCGCCATTGTTGTTTGTTTTTTTAAAGATAATTTCCGACTCCTTAAGTTCATACATGCTCCTCCCCTTTATCATATAGGCACTTATTCTAACATAGACCTCTCCCGCTGTCCTCCGCTTTTTTCGTGCAAGTAGTGGCATGCTCATGTCAGTCTCTCCTAGACCCTCCGTCTTAAACATCTCATGCTGTTCCAACGTTGCCTTTTCTCATTTGTTGTTGATTGTTGAGAGTTAATTATTTGAAAGATTGATTGTTGAATATGAATAGGCCTCCTCTATCAAGCACAAGTTAATGTGATAAGACTATAATATTAATTATTACAATTTAATTAAAATTCTAAACATTTATCCTTTAAAAATTCTTTCTATGTTATTTAAAAATATGAAAACAACTTGAAAAACTGAAGCTTATCAGAATTTGACACTTTTCCTACCGTTTTCCACGCTTTGTTGTATACATTTCTGGCTATTATTGACAGAGGCTAAAAACAGAATAAAATGCATTGTTGTGGAATGCAAGTGAGAACTTTATTAACTTCAACAAAAAGAACAGTTAACTGATCTTAGTAATGGTATCACGACTATTCACTCCCGGACAATTCACTCCTACGACAATTCACTCCGGAGCGAGCGTGCACACAACTTCACCGCTTGATATCTTTCACGAAGCTATTTTTTGAAAAGAAAAACTTTACATTTTATTTTTGATAAACATTGAGCTTCACAAAATTTTTTTTTTGTGAATGTGTCCGTCGTCGGGAGTCGGGAGTGAATTGTCCGTGGGGAGTGAATTGTCCGGGAGTGAATAGTCATGGAACCCTTAGTAATAAATACGCATTACATTTCAGGAATGTTTCCTATGAAAGACAGTTGGTCACAGAAAGCAGAGAAACCGTTAAAATGTGAAATGTAAACATCGAATTTGTTTTACCTCGCTCATTCTGCCTTTGAACCCTACAGTATTTCAGTACCTAACCTAAAATTGAGCTTTGAAGAAGGTATGAAAAGGAGATTTTTCATAGATTTTAATTGTCGACATGTGTTGAGAGATCCTTGCTACTGTCGCGTAAGAGTTTTGGCTACCTTTTGGTTTCCGGAAAAGTGCTAAGAGGCCATTAAAAATACCAGACGTGAAATAAGAATTTATTTGACATGTTCATTTTTTCAAGTCATATGTACATAGTAGAAAAAGTAGGCTCTACTGCAGTTTTAAACGCCTGTTCGGCTTAAACGCTACGGTTCCAAAAATCTTCTTCATAGGTGATCATTTTGAGCATCAGGGATTCCGTTTCAATAAATAAATAAAATATTTATACAAAAATGTTTTTTCACGAATATATTGTTTACATTAAACACTTATTCTACGCTAAAAACGCTTAGGCTTACTAATAGTTTAGGCTAACGAGGCCGTACGGCTTAGGCTAACAAGACCGTATCAAAAAATATATTTAAAAAACAAAATTTATAAAGATAATTTTTTTTAAAAAGACAAATGTATGACACACTTGAACAAAGTTACCGTAAACACTCGGGCGTAGCGGCGGCAAAATTTCACAAGTAGTGAAAACTTCAGGTTATTTTTCTTTCAGCTATCAGAGATGAACCTTTGATCTTATAAACAGATATAGGCCAAACTTGAGAAGAAAACAAAGTTTTTTTTTCTGAAAAATTTAATTTTCGAAAAAATTTCTTTTTAAATAAAGTTTTAATTTTTGTATTGAAACGGAATCCCTGATGCTAAAACAATCACATACGAAGTAAAATTTTCGAAACCGTAGCGTTTAAAGCCGACCAGCGCTGCCAATTAAACTGCAGTAGGGCCAAAAAGTAATTATGACTATGAACTAGCACTAGACACTGAAGCTCTTATAGATGCGTAAGGGTTGTGAAACTTTCTGGAGGTAGCTTATCAACTGATACATATGTACATAATTTCACAAAGGACCACAGATTTGATCCTTGTACTAATGGAAGGAAAATGTCTTCCGTCACAAACAAGAGCTAAAAGAAGGCGTCTTCCCATCAGCACCAGTGTTATCCCTTCGCCATTATGGGTATCCCATCATGCACTAGTAATTGAACGTATTCTTTCTTAATGGGTTAAAAGAGTGAGATCCGCGTTTTCTTCTCTCACAACTAATTTTCAGCCTCGGGAGACTCCTGGTCGGTCGCATTCCTGTTCTCTCCTCCCCCTCCCTCAAGCAGCCGAATGAGAACGATGGTGTCTCCCTTTACCAATGTGCAGGGGAGCTTTCTGCGACGGGCTCTTGCCGTTGAGCGACTGCTTCTACTTTCTGCAGTCATCAGGGGCAGCCATTGCAGCCAATCCGGCAACTTCGCATTCCAGTCAGCCATCTCAAATAGGTCTATAGCTATTGTATCCATCGGAATCACGTGATAGCTATTGCAATCCTCGACAATTACTTGATAGTAATCATCGACCTACCTTATTCATCACAACCCACTCAAAAGATAGCTAACTAATTACTTCATTAAAAAGGTAAGCTCGATCATCGGAAATGCCTCAATAGCTATGAAAAAACTCAATTGCTGACGAAAAAAATTTGATGGCAAACAAAATTTTTAATAACTGGATAGCTGGATAGATACAAGCAGGGGTCAAATAGTCATGTCAGACCTTCTGTCGGCGGGCCTCTGTTTTTCCAAATCATAAGGGGGAAACAAAAAAACCTTATGTGAAACAAAAAAATTTTGGCGGGCTTCTGTTTTTTTAATCATAAGGAGGGATCCTTATGTCCAAATTTTTTTTGTTTTTGGCGGGCGTCTGTACCTTTTTCTTACACACTAAAAAACCCCTGGCTACAACATTCATTGGAAAAATGGATGGTACAATATAGAACATCACAACTTGGTTTAGAGTTATCTGATCTACAGCGACCCTCCGGTGAACTACCTTTTAACCGTGCGATAGTTCGATCAGATATTTTCACGTATGCTTCAAAAACAGAGCTTTTTCACAATTAAATGCGTCTTTGATAACCTCCAAAGTTGTTTTACATAAGATAACCTACCTGTCTGGCTACTCGGTCGCTCGGTATCCACACCTCCTCTGCGTCTCTGACCAGTACATTCCAATGTGCATCAAAAGCAACGGGAACGCCGAAAAATGACCGCTCCACTCTCAAGTGATTGCGAATCCTTATCTTGAGTAGAAATATTGTTGTCAGCTTTCAATTCTCGGTGATCCGAGGAACGAACGGTATATGCTTTCAGAAAATTGGAACAGAAACGGATTGCGTGCGAACCAAATTCACGCCCTTCGCTTTCACTTGCTGGGAGATAATGAGAGAGAGAGAGAGAGAGAGAGAGAGAGAGAGAGAGAGAGAGAGAGAGAGAGAGAGAGAGAGAGAGAGAGAGAGAGAGAAAAGAGAGAGAGAAATAGAAAGAGATAGCTGGAATGGACCCCTAGGACTAGACTTTGTCTGGGATAGTTGAATCAGGACTCGCCTTCGATGGTTTTACAAACAACAACAACATTACAACCCATGAGTTCAAACCATCGCAAGTGACCGGTTCATCCTGACCGGTTTCGAGCGCGTCCTCAGTTGGCGGAGAGAGGGATGTCTCTATGCACAAGTGCATTGGAGATAGCGGGCTTTCACGTCGCGGACAAAAAATGGATAGTATAGTTCTTTGAAGGAGATCGATGCCGGACTGGCCTGGGCATGCCACCGGATAAAACATCAGCCGAAACTCACCCATACTTTGTAATGGCGAGTTGAGGTGCCAGTAAAGCAGTCTTTTGCCCTTCTCCGGTGGATTTTCGGTTGTGGAGGCGAGAAGAAAAGTTTGAATAAGGGCTCATAGTGAGTGAAGAACCAGCCTCGGGCTACTCTTTCGTAGGAGCAATTATGACAGAATTTTAAATTCTAGCGGTAAAATCAAAAAGTTTCTTTTTTGTTACCCCGTTTTCATTATCACTAACGCTTTGCTCACATCACCTCGATATCCCTATGGTTCTTGGTTGCGAAGGCGAGAAGAGTGAGTGGCCCCATAAGAGTGTCTATATTGGCTATGAGAGCCGGTAGTCGCCTTTTATGTGGCTGGCCCTCTCTGCTCGGCACGTTCTCGAACAGCGGCCTGTCTCCGGTCATCTTCTCGAGTTTGGCTATTCTTCTGTAAAAATTTGTTTTTCTAAAAGTTCTGTTCGTGAAAAATAGATTGGATTTCATTTCTTTAGTCTCTTACTTGGAGCTGCTCTTTATAATAATAATCTTCCTCGCGCTTGTTCCCGCCTCGCGGCAGGGTACGCGCTCCCCTGAGATGCAGGACAGACCTATCCTGGTAGAACCAGTGACTGCCTGCTAGATCACTGTTAGTGTGAATAGCAGCAGTGATGAGAGTCACATTTGTGCATGAGCACTACCAACATTTCTTAACCCTCTTGATTTGGGTGGAGCTGTCCGGGGTGGAAGTCGAATTCGGGACTCTTCACACAATAGTCGAACACACTACCATTATGCCACACCCGGACTTGGAGCTGCTCTTTATTTGTGGAATTTTTATGGATTACCGCTTCTCAATAAGGTTTATTTCTGATGTTCACCTCCAGAATTTTTCTTATTGCTCCTGCGGCTTCCCCGCCGTTTTCGTTTCTACTGAACAAATCTTGTTCAACTACTCCTCGCTATCGATGAAATTTCTCTAATAACCTGCTATGATAGTCCACATTTTAGCTTTCATTATAGCTTTCAGTGCCAGAATCAACGCAGCATGGCTCAAATGGAGGGAATCGACTGGTATCCTATGCGACAGACGCATGTCTGATCGACTGAAAAGTAAGATCTATAGATCAGTCGTACGACCAGTTGCTCTATATGGACTCGAATGCACTCCTTCAACAGCAAAGACCCAGCAGATGCTCCATGTAATGGAAATGAAGATGTTGAGATGGAGCCTCGGAGTCAACCGGAAAGAAATGATTCGCAACGAAACGATAAGAGCTCGTTTAGGAGTTGCCCCATTACCCGAAAAACTCAGAGAGTCAAGGCTTAGGTGGTACGGACACATGCTGAGATCCAATCCTGACTCCGTTCCCAAGTCTGCTTGGAACATAGAAATCCAGGGTAGAAGACCAAGAGGTAGACCGAAGCTTAGATTGAGAGACACCATAGAACAAGACATGGCGGCTATCGGGCTGATAGCCGAAGACGCCTCGAATCGTATGATGTGGCGAAGTGCTATCTACACAGCGGACCCCGCTCTTCAGCGGGAATAACGCTAGGAAGAAGAAGAAGAAGAAGATAGTCCCCATTTTAGCTGATGAATCTTGCCAAATCATCCTTTGATGGATAAAGCGATTGAGTAGTTGATTCTTTTCATAGATCATCATAGTCATTGGCGCTGTTGAAATATTTTAACTTTCAACTGGGGAACCTGGAATGATTAGAAGCTCATTCTTATCTACTCTTCATCTCTCGAATAGTGGTAGTTTTTGTATTATCATTATTTTTTCACAATTGCAAGGACCTAGGTTATGATCCCTCTACTGCTTTCATCGTCACTGATAACCTTATCTTGAGCTGCTTCTTTGAGAGGATCTCTCCACTGCTCCCCATCGCCGAGATTCCCATCTCGATCTCCCTGGCTTCTCGCTCGTTCTCCTCCCACAGAGTTTGCTCGAAAGCTTCCAGGTCCTCGTCCACATCACCGTCGCCTAAGCCCCGCCCACTCTTCATGATCAATTCAGCGTCGAAGTCATCCGAGAAGAAGATTGAATCCAACTCTTCGCTGTCCTCCTCTGTCCTCATCAGGGAAAGTAAATTCCTTTAACGAGGCCTGTCAATGACATTTGAACCTGTATTCCGGTGTCGATGCCACCAATTTAGTTGGTCTTAGGAGAACTTTTTTAAATAAAAGATTACGGTGTTCCGACAATCGAAAAGAGGGACTCATCCTGACGGCCTCAAAACTTATCAACCGTTTCTCGAAAGTATTTAGAAGGAAGAGGTCCCACTCCTTGGTGAACGGGCTTTACATGAAGCGTACCATTTCTTGAGAATCTTTTTCATTGTAAATTCGTGTGTAGACTTTCTAGTTCCTCCTTCTCAGGTCTTCTGCTCTATTAGGACCTTTCTCCCAGTAGGAATAGGTAACCTTAAAACAGTTTCATTTAAATAATTAATTTCTCTCTTTCCGACCTCTTACTCCCAGCTCGCGGTGATGTCATGTACTCTCATTTCCTCTCCGTTAACTTTGTTACATTACTTGTCAATGGACTACCTCCCCATGGAATAACTCACCTAAGTACCTCCTCGTGTTTCTGTCTTCAGCTTTCACTTGTCACATTTCACTCATCGGATATCACCGTCTCCATGTTGTTAAGATGTTTGTGAACAAGTTTTTCAATTGCCTCAGCTTTATTCGAGTCTCTTTTTCACTTGATGGGGGCACCAAAGAAGCAGAGTATGAATCACTAAGGCTATTTGTCGAGATAAACACCTTCCCAGCGGACTAGGAAGAGTCTCTCGGTGATGTTCTTCGAGGCACAGATTCTTTACAGGTGGCAGACTAAAGAATCCTTGCTCTAATCATTTACAGAAGAGAGAAGGACGCGGCGGGGTAGCCTGTTCGCTATCCAGTCGGCCTTGCTTCGGAATTAAGATGGACAAGAAGGGATGGGGGGGGGGGAGAGAAAGAGAGAGTAGATATAGGAAGAGAGTAAGACAGAGAAAGAGAGACCAACACAGAGAATCAGACGGAGGAGAGAGAAAAGGGTATTCACTGATGGACAAAATGAACATAGTCTCTTTGTCAATTTATAAATCTGTTAACATCTGTAATGATCTCCTCATCAATCAATAAAAGCTCTCATGGTAGACAGGCATGGAGTGCAGTGAAGACGCTCCTGGCGGGAGATTATGCGATAACGCTGGCTTTCCATCAGCTCCCATCCTCCCGTCTCCTCTCTCTTCTTTCGTCGACACATCCAAGTTATCCGCAAATCTGACATTGACATTAGGTAGGAGGGCTTTGAGGCCTTCTTGCCATTCTGACAGCGTCTGCCGGCCATTCTGGCCAAGCCCCGATGCAGCATTGCTCATGGGCGGTTGCTGAGTGGGAAGAGTTGAGAGCGGTGCTCGGTTGGGCAGGGAGAGACCTGGAGGTGGCGGGCCACCCAAACCTGGTGGTGGCGGTGTGAACAAATGAGACATGTCATACTCGGAGCTCGGCGGCGGCACATGTTGTGCGGGGTGGTGAGGAAAGGAGTTGAAGAGATCGAAGGAAAGGCGCTGCTGCTCCTGGGAGCTGGGAGGCGGATAGAAGAAGGGCTGGTGAGAGATGGGAGGATGCGGCGGAGGTGGTGGCCGATGCTGCCAGCCAGAGGAGTCGATGCCCTCCGAGAAGGTATTTTCTGGAAGTGAGGGGTGGGAGGGGGCCTTTTTGTAGTGGGTGAGGAGGCGGGACTGGTCACTGTATGCTTGGCCGTTGGCATGCGATGAGTGAATGCTGCTGAGAACATTTGACTGCGTAGAGGGCGGAAGTCTGACTGGCTGGTGATTCATCGAATTCGTATTCCGATCCAAGCCGAGAAACGAACCACTGAATCTGAAATCAATTTTTATTATGGTGCTTCCCTTGGCTTTCAATACGTTATTATGATTTTTCGTCTCGTAGGCCTCTCATTCGCAGTAGTAAGTCATCATATTCCAAATAAAACACTTTCTTCATAGAGGTTGAATCAAAGTATTTCCCTGTGCTTGTGCGAAGCAGCACTGATGAGAGTCAGAATCGTACGAAGCACTACCAAGCAGCACTGATGAGAGTCAGAATCGTACGAAGCACTGCCAAGCAGCATTGATGAGAGTCAGAATCGTACGAAGCACTACCAAGCAGCACTGATGAGAGTCAGAATCGTACGAAGCACTACCAAGCAGCACTGATGAGAGTCAGAATCGTACGAAGCACTACCAAGCAGCACTGATGAGAGTCAGAATCGTACGAAGCACTACCAAGCAGCACTGATGAGAGTCAGAATCGTACGAAGCACTACCAAGCAGCACTGATGAGAGTCAGAATCGTACGAAGCACTACCAAGCAGCACTGATGAGAGTCAGAATCGTACGAAGCACTACCAAGCAGCACTGATGAGAGTCAGAATCGTACGAAGCACTACCAAGCAGCACTGATGAGAGTCAGAATCGTACGAAGCACTACCAAGCAGCACTGATGAGAGTCAGAATCGTACGAAGCACTACCAAGCAGCACTGATGAGAGTCAGAATCGTACGAAGCACTACCAAGCAGCACTGATGAGAGTCAGAATCGTACGAAGCACTACCAAGCAGCACTGATGAGAGTCAGAATCGTACGAAGCACTACCAAGCAGCACTGATGAGAGTCAGAATCGTACGAAGCACTACCAAAATTTCATAACCCCTTGACTTGGGTGGATCTGGAAGAATAACCTCTGAAAACCAACAACTAAACGTCCTTAGAAATGGTGCACATACACATAAGGCTCTTGGAAGACCTTTTACCTTCAAAAATAGGTCTCCCGCAGAGAATCAAACAACCGCCAGCATCGTTCTTTAGTAGTAGGGGGAGTAGACAGGCCTGCTGGCTAGGGTCTATACATGAATATCTAACCATACCTGCGCTGTGGAATGCAACCTAAGGCGTGACTAAGCGCAACGGTTTTAAATTCATTGAATGAGGGAGATAAGGGATTTGTACTGTCTCCGAAAGAAACTCAGAGGTCCACTGCAAATTAGACAATTTTTTCAGTTACATAATTAGAAATGAAGCTCTAGATGTAAGTATCCGCAATGGGGACGAAAACAAAGACCCGCTCAAATTCCGAACTCAAATCCGATCGAGTTTTAAGCAGAGACCTGGCCTTATAAGGTAGGCCTTGAGCAATTAACCAACGATTTCCATGATGCGAATGGAAAGGACACAAAGTGTACCAAAAAAAGAACATTTGTTTTCACAGAGACCCGCGAGTGGGAATAAAAGGCAGTTAAAAAAATACAAATTGGATTTTCACACGAGGCTCTGTCCTCGATATGGAAACAGAGTCCCGTACAAGTTCCCATGAAAGTCCGGCTTCTGACAGTAGGACTTGACCATGGAACCGCTTCAAATGGATTCAAAGCAGTGGCTTCAAATGCTCAGTTACGGTTTTAAGAGTGTAACGCACAAGGACTGTAGTGGTGTTGGCTCTGCTTTCTTTGCTTGTTTCTCCGCCTCCACCAGAGCAGCCAATTCTCGCGTGCTTTCTACGAAGGGATCGAAGCCCAGTTCGTCGTCTGAACTCAACAAATCTCGCAACGGCTTAGAGTTGAGCGAAGCTGGAGGAGCCAGTCCTGCAATGAAAACCTTTTTTCCAGAACCTACCAAAATTTGTTCTTCCCTTCTCAGTACTGGAAAAATCTACTTTTGCAACTCTTTATAGTAGACTGGAATCTCTAATTCTGAGAAAACAAAAAGAAGCTTAAATAATATATAATTGGTATCACGACGAAAAAACTTTCTAGGCAAACCTCTAAAGAAAAAGAACAAATTAAAATTGAAAAAAAACCCTTTTTTCATTGAATTCACAAAACACTTTTTTTTTATTGAAAACATTGAAACCCATGTAATAATGAAGGTAAGTTGAAAAGACTGATGACGGCATTGGTCACCCACCACATTTAGAGCTTAACCAAACCAAGGGGATCTGTGATAACAAGAACGCAACAAATAAATTGAGTTAGTTACTTATCATCGATCTTGATTACCTGGTGGCGGGTGAGAAGGTAGCAGACCGAGCAGTGTTTGCCATTGTGGGGTCTCGAGAGTTTCTGCAATTCTCACATTCTCATCCTGCTCGTAGGAATCACGATAAACAGCCAATTTTCATCCACGAAAGGCTTTATTTTGCGGCTATGACTTGAATGAATACCTTCCTCGTGTTGTTACATTGCAAAATGTATTTCAATAAATAAATAAATATGAGTTCAAAAGAAGCAACGAATTATTATCCGGCCTCTGGCCTGTAATGACCTCTTCTCGCTGGCATTCCTTTTACTGTTACTCAATATCTCGGCCCTCACTGCTCCCCATCTTCACATTCTCAATTCATAGTCCTCGTCTTTAAGGAATGTTTTTGAAAATTTCAAGTTAACTGTGTAGTATTTCTGAAAGCAAGTAAAAAATCAGGATCTGTTTCAAAAAAACTCTGATGATGGTTATCATAGACTCAAAGCTTCTTTTTTTACCAGGTATTCAAATTCAAATAAATAGCAGTCGAATTATCATCATGCAAATTTTCGGAGCAAAAAGGTAGTTTTTAGCTTTATTTTCAACTTTCGTCGTTGTTCGAAATTGTTCTTCTGTCACATCATTCTTTTTTTTAAACCACAAAAAAAGGGTTTTTGACAGGCAACAAAAAAACGAACCCAAGTCGGGGACGGCATCTTCAAAAGGGAGCGCAGATTGGGAGGCCGATTCCTCCGTCTCTGCCCGACTCTGCCAGTCATCCGGCGGCGAGGAAGACAGCACGAGCGACGGAAGTTGATCCACTTCCATCGGGGGAGTCTGTCGAGTAGGCGTCGTCTTTTGCCGCACTCAACACACCATCACCGTAACCATCGCTCACTACATATATACCAAAACAGCATTATTATAGGGCTACATGAAGCAAGGGAAACCCTTCAACTTCTGATCAGGGGTTAAATGGAGCCGCCCAATTTGGGTTTACATGTATCCGCCGCTCAAAGTTTGGAAGAAAAAATAAGAGGGGATGAAGGAAAAGGGTAAGAAAGGAGAGGGAGTTTCTTGTCAATAGTGTGTGTACATGTATCAGCCGACGGGACCGATCCGGTCACTATTTAACCCCTGCTTCTGACTCTTTTCGTGAAACTTCGAAGAAACATTACTATGCGAGTTTATTTTGAACTTTTACCATTCCTTAAAAATGTCCCCTGAGATGAGACATGTAATCTTCCTCGCGCTTGTTCCCGCCTCGCGGCAGGGTACTCCCCTGAGATGCAGGACAGACCTATCCAGGTGGAACCAGTGGCTGCCCGCTATATCACTGCTAGTGTGAATAGCAGCAGTGTGGAGACTCAGATTCGTGCATGAGCACTACCAACATTTCTTAACCCCCTTAGTTTGGGTGGATCTGTCCGGGGTGGGAGTCGAACTCGAGACTCTTCGCACAATAGTCGGACACACTACCATTATGCCACGCCCGGACTGACATGTACATACATATATACTGGTAAAATCATTGGTTGATCCCTGGGTGACTTACAGTCTGCATGATAACATCGGGAGAGTCAGATTCGTGAATTACAATACCACCGCCATCGCTTCACCCTCACGGTTCGGGTAGATCTATCCAGAAAGGGAAGGAGGGGGGGGGGGTTCAAACTCAAAATCGTTCGCATAATAGTCGCGTGCACTACCATAGTTGAAGGTAGAATTGTTGGTGAATCAAACCCTCACCAGTGTGGTCTCTCTTCTCGGTTGCCTTTTCCTTCTTCTGCTTTCCATTCCTGAAATGATGCAACGCTGACGCGGAGAGATTCTGCAACAAAAGTGTTTATCCAACTCAAAACTCATGTATGCTGGAAAAAAAATTGATATAAACGTAATGTATCGTATTCTGCTTTGCTTCGGAAACCGCCTGGATGCAGGATACGAGCATTCCTCGATTTTAGATACAGATCTAACCTAGTGAAACCAGTGGCTTTTCCATAAGTCATTTTTAGTGTGTGTAAATAAAAAAACGTTTGGTATGTATAAACAATACTGAGAACTTTTAACGTTCTCGGTTCGAGCAAATTGACCTGATGGCATTCAAACTTGGATGCCCTACTCAATAGTCAGGCAAACTACCTTCAGCAGTACGCCACATTTCTTGTTGATAAAACCATGTTTGGAGATCAGTTATTGCGAGACTCCCTTCCGAAAGAATAGACACGGCACGTTTTCCGAGGTGGCCAGTTCACCTAGCAGGATGTTATGTACCTGTTTATTGTCTTTCCTCTTTCCATTGACCAGCTTGTTTGTCTTCTCCTCTGGTAATTCTTCCCCGGTCTCCTCTATGGGCGGTGAAATTTCTTTATTTTCCCTGCAAATTCGCATCTATTACGCTTTTGAGCTTCATTTTGCTAGGAGGTTTTAAAAGGAGACCAGGAAATACATAGAAGTAAAACACTCGAACAGAGCATGTTCAAGTTGTCATTCAGTTGACACTCGAACAGAGCATGTTCAAGTTGTCATTCAGTTGACACTCGAACAGAGCATGTTCAAGTTGTCATTCAGTTGACACTCGAACAGAGCATGTTCAAGTTGTCATTCACTTGAAAACAGATATACGTACAATCTCAAATCAACAAAAAAAACCTCTAATAAACGTTACGACTCGAATGTTTATCCTCAACCGCTCGGCAGCTTCACTTCACGCAAAAGGTTAGGTCAGGGACTTAGAGAAGAATTTCTTAAGTTTCGAATTAGTTTACATGATCTGAGACTCTTAATGAATATTGAAGAAAAAAATCTTTTTTGAAATTATTTTTCTGACGTCTTCGATTATTTGTTCAGTCTCACTCTAAGCAAACCACTCCTTTTTCGAAAAAAAAAAAAACTAAAATGGCATGTTCATGATTGGAAGAACCAACATATTGATCTTTAGGGGCGCTCCTCCCGGAAAGATCATCCCCGCATTCAATACCGCGCCTTGACAGGGCACACTCGAAGAAGGCAGCCCGTTTACTGCAACAACCAAGCGTTGGATGGTAAACAGTGTGTTTCTCGAACCCGCACTGCGGGTTGAATCTATCCGCAATTCTATGCGCTACCCATGAAAGGGTTGAATCTATCCGCAATTCTATGTGCTACCCATGAAAGTTAGGGACAAAAACGCTCTGATCGTCTGCAACCTCTCTTTTAAATTACACGCTCGGGCTATCTCGAAGGCCTGCCGTTCTCTCATGATTAGCCATCTTGATATACATGCTCTTTCTGCGATTGGGAAGAAACACCTTGATGGTTAAGTACTACAACCTGTAGATGCACCTTTGCTTTTAAATTCTCAAGGTATTTGTTTTTCATCTTGAGGGCAGATATACATATAAGTTAAAAACCGTTGTTTTACAATGGCTGATAAAATATTTGTCATTAATTTTTTGACAATATAAAATTGATTAATTCAGCGAAAAACAGGTCTTTTTCAGTTAATATTTCGATTTTAGCACGTCTTTCTGTTTTTTCAGAAGCTTAATGAAGCTACTGGCAACACCACAAGCACCCCCACACTCCTCCCGAAGCTACTGGCAACACCACAAGCACCCCCACACTCCTCCCGAAGCTACTGGCAACACCACAAGCACCCCCACACTCCTCCCGAAGCTACTGGCAACACCACAAGCACCCCCACACTCCTCCCGAAGATACTGGCAACACCACAAGCACCCCCACACTCCTCCCGAAGATACTGGCAACACCACAAGCACCCCCACACTCCTCCCGAAGATACTGGCAACACCACAAGCACCCCCACACTCCTCCCGAAGATACTGGCAACACCACAAGCACCCCCACACTCCTCCCGAAGATACTGGCAACACCACAAGCACCCCCACACTCCTCCCGAAGCTACTGGCAACACCACAAGCACCCCCACACTCCTCCCGAAGATACTGGCAACACCACAAGCACCCCCACACTCCTCCCGAAGCTACTGGCAACACCACAAGCACCCCCACACTCCTCCCGAAGATACTGGCAACACCACAAGCACCCCCACACTCCTCCCGAAGCTACTGGCAACACCACAAGCACCCCCACACTCCTCCCGAAGATACTGGCAACACCACAAGCACCCCCACACTCCTCCCGAAGCTACTGGCAACACCACAAGCACCCCCACACTCCTCCCGAAGATACTGGCAACACCACAAGCACCCCCACACTCCTCCCGAAGATACTGGCAACACCACAAGCACCCCCACACTCCTCCCGAAGCTACTGGCAACACCACAAGCACCCCCACACTCCTCCCGAAGATACTGGCAACACCACAAGCACCCCCACACTCCTCCCGAAGATACTGGCAACACCACAAGCACCCCCACACTCCTCCCGAAGATACTGGCAACACCACAAGCACCCCCACACTCCTCCCGAAGCTACTGGCAACACCACAAGCACCCCCACACTCCTCCCGAAGATACTGGCAACACCACAAGCACCCCCACACTCCTCCCGAAGCTACTGGCAACACCACAAGCACCCCCACACTCCTCCCGAAGATACTGGCAACACCACAAGCACCCCCACACTCCTCCCGAAGCTACTGGCAACACCACAAGCACCCCCACACTCCTCCCGAAGATACTGGCAACACCACAAGCACCCCCACACTCCTCCCGAAGCTACTGGCAACACCACAAGCACCCCCACACTCCTCCCGAAGATACTGGCAACACCACAAGCACCCCCACACTCCTCCCGAAGCTACTGGCAACACCACAAGCACCCCCACACTCCTCCCGAAGCTACTGGCAACACCACAAGCACCCCCCACACTCCTCCCGAAGCTACTGGCAACACCACAAGCACCCCCACACTCCTCCCGAAGATACTGGCAACACCACAAGCACCCCCACACTCCTCCCGAAGCTACTGGAAACACCACAAGCACCCCCACACTCCTCCCGAAGATACTGGCAACACCACAAGCACCCCCACACTCCTCCCGAAGCTACTGGCAACACCACAAGCACCCCCACACTCCTCCCGAAGATACTGGCAACACCACAAGCACCCCCACACTCCTCCCGAAGATACTGGCAACACCACAAGCACCCCCACACTCCTCCCGAAGCTACTGGCAACACCACAAGCACCCCCACACTCCTCCCGAAGATACTGGCAACACCACAAGCACCCCCACACTCCTCCCGAAGATACTGGCAACACCACAAGCACCCCCACACTCCTCCCGAAGATACTGGCAACACCACAAGCACCCCCACACTCCTCCCGAAGCTACTGGCAACACCACAAGCACCCCCACACTCCTCCCGAAGATACTGGCAACACCACAAGCACCCCCACACTCCTCCCGAAGCTACTGGCAACACCACAAGCACCCCCACACTCCTCCCGAAGATACTGGCAACACCACAAGCACCCCCACACTCCTCCCGAAGCTACTGGCAACACCACAAGCACCCCCACACTCCTCCCGAAGATACTGGCAACACCACAAGCACCCCCACACTCCTCCCGAAGCTACTGGCAACACCACAAGCACCCCCACACTCCTCCCGAAGATACTGGCAACACCACAAGCACCCCCACACTCCTCCCGAAGATACTGGCAACACCACAAGCACCCCCACACTCCTCCCGAAGCTACTGGCAACACCACAAGCACCCCCACACTCCTCCCGAAGATACTGGCAACACCACAAGCACCCCCACACTCCTCCCGAAGCTACTGGCAACACCACAAGCACCCCCACACTCCTCCCGAAGATACTGGCAACACCACAAGCATCCCCACACTCCTCCCGAAGATACTGGCAACACCACAAGCACCCCCACACTCCTCCCGAAGCTACTGGCAACACCACAAGCACCCCCACACTCCTCCCGAAGATACTGGCAACACCACAAGCACCCCCACACTCCTCCCGAAGATACTGGCAACACCACAAGCACCCCCACACTCCTCCCGAAGCTACTGGCAACACCACAAGCACCCCCACACTCCTCCCGAAGATACTGGCAACACCACAAGCACCCCCACACTCCTCCCGAAGCTACTGGCAACACCACAAGCACCCCCACACTCCTCCCGAAGATACTGGCAACACCACAAGCACCCCCACACTCCTCCCGAAGCTACTGGCAACACCACAAGCACCCCCACACTCCTCCCGAAGATACTGGCAACACCACAAGCACCCCCACACTCCTCCCGAAGATACTGGCAACACCACAAGCACCCCCACACTCCTCCCGAAGCTACTGGCAACACCACAAGCACCCCCACACTCCTCCCGAAGATACTGGCAACACCACAAGCACCCCCACACTCCTCCCGAAGATACTGGCAACACCACAAGCACCCCCACACTCCTCCCGAAGCTACTGGCAACACCACAAGCACCCCCACACTCCTCCCGAAGATACTGGCAACACCACAAGCACCCCCACACTCCTCCCGAAGCTACTGGCAACACCACAAGCACCCCCACACTCCTCCCGAAGCTACTGGCAACACCACAAGCACCCCCACACTCCTCCCGAAGCTACTGACAACACCACAAGCACCCCCACACTCCTCCCGAAGCTACTGGCAACACCACAAGCACCCCCACACTCCTCCCGAAGCTACTGGCAACACCACAAGCACCCCCACACTCCTCCCGAAGCTACTGGCAACACCACAAGCACCCCCACACTCCTCCCGAAGCTACTGGCAACACCACAAGCACCCCCACACTCCTCCCGAAGCTACTGGCAACACCACAAGCACCCCCACACTCCTCCCGAAGCTACTGGCAACACCACAAGCACCCCCACACTCCTCCCGAAGCTACTGGCAACACCACAAGCACCCCCACACTCCTCCCGAAGCTACTGGCAACACCACAAGCACCCCCACACTCCTCCCGAAGCTACTGGCAACACCACAAGCACCCCCACACTCCTCCCGAAGCTACTGGCAACACCACAAGCACCCCCACACTCCTCCCGAAGCTACTGGCAACACCACAAGCACCCCCACACTCCTCCCGAATTTATGAACAATTAGCAAGCAATGTAATCAATCTTCAACTCGCGGGCTGAGCTCTAGGCCAAGGGCTCAAAGAGGCGTCATTTGGCTCATGGACATTCTTATGCAGTCTTTTTCATTTTTAAATCATTAATGAAATTCTGCCACCTTAAAAAATGTTTGAAATATTTTGCTTCAATGAGAAACGTCTGAGAACTTCAGAAAATGAGAGATCAAAAATATAATGTTCGAAAAAAGATTAGGTTTTCGCCCACGCTTTCCCGTACCTCTTTGCCTTCATCGAAGAGTCTCTCTCTTATTTCTTCTTATTCTTTTTTCTTCATTTTCTTTAAAACTCCCCCTCCCTCAATCAATAGTTAACTAGAAGTGTCCGGTCCCCCACTTGCTGCCTTCCGTTCCCTTGCCTAACTGTGTGATTGGACGTTAACACTAACGCAGTTAACACTAATTGGTAATAGCCTTAGAAAATGTTTTCTGTGGTTGATGTCTCCGCCCAACAATACGAGACATGGTACTGGAGCCCTTATCTTCCTAATACTTGTTAACTGACTGGGCTGAGAGGGTGGTCGGAAGAGGTTCTCAATCAACTTCTTCTCGTATTCCGCATGCTTCCCAGCATGCATGTCCTCCTTCGTGAATGAAAGTTCGTTCTCGGCTATCTCATGCAGATACATGCATTCCTCAAAATACTCTTCATCCAGGGGTTTAAAAGTCAATAACTACCATCTCTTTGCAAACCTTTGTTTTCAACTTCGCGGGTCTTTGCTAACACTAAAAGAGCACAATTTCATGGGAATAATCATATTCTCTCAATAAAACCAAAATTATTCAGTTTCCGCTAATTTTCACTTTTGGAGGGCCTTTTTGTCCTTTTCAAACGCACAATGTATAATATCAAGTTGTTTTCCTAACACAAACTTTGGATAAAATCTACGCGCAGCTCTATGAGCTATTAAAAAAGAGCTAGCAATACGTATTTTGTGACAATATAGCGTTCCCTCTTTTTCAAAATTCGCTTTCGCTTTGACTCGAGAGTCCGCCATTCTTCTAAGAAGAGTCTGTCTGATCCACACCTTTGTCTGCGGATGATGAGAAAGCCCACTTTTCATTGCTGCCTCTTTTTTTCCCTTGTTTTAGCTTCGATGACGAGCCACGGGTGAACTACTAACGGAGCGTTAGAATTCAACTTTTCACTTTGCAAAGTAATCTCTGCAAAGTGAGGGATGCGGCCTAGAGCGTTTAACGGGATCACTTTGCGGAGATTACTTTGCAAAGTGAAAAGTTGAATTCTAACACTCCATAACTCTCTCATTTTCATGGTTTCAAACCCCAAAAAGATGCCAAAAGAGGTCTCCAACTGACTGGTTTGAAACATTGTTGACTCCTAAGAAAGGAGGAGCAATACTTTGTCGTCCCTAGAGAGGCCTTCACCACTCGCCCGTCCAACAGCGCATTTTGTACTCCCTTCAAAATTAATCTACTTTTAGACTAACTTTAAGTTGTCTACAGTTGCATTTCATCCATAGGTAAAAGCATTACGCCAACTTGCAAATAAATTTTCTAGGGCGACCTACCGACCCTCTCCCTCGAAATGAACGATTAGAGTTTTCACAGCTGAAATTGAAAGAGAGAAAAATCTTCATTCCTTCACAAGAAAAGAACGTTTCATTGGGCATTACACAGCCTCAACCAGTTTCGTTAAGTTGAAACTGGAAATTTTAACCTACTTTAGTGACCGAACTATTGAGAAAAGAAACGACCAAAACATCAGCCGATACTCCGCTATACTTATCAATGGCGAGTCAAATAGCCTCTTGCCTATCTCCGGTCAACGACAGGCAAGACGTCTCTACTCCCACCCAAAATGAAGCTAGGCCGGCTTGACCACCCACTCACAAGGCCTATAGCATGAACAGGTTGCTACAACGATGTCCGCCTTCACAAGGTGCAGCATGACAGTCTCAGGACTGCACTGCAAAGGACATCAAAGCCCTTCTCCGGACGCATCTCGTCCGAAGAACACGAGAACCTCTCTCATTAAAAAGAGTGTTCATAACCAAAAGTCTTCGATGCGGGCTGCTTGCCGGCAACAACAACAACAACAACTGACCTATATAAAAATCAAGACGTATTTTACCTATGATTTCATCATCAGCTGTTCTGTCCAGGTTTTACTCAATTGCTGTCTGCGCGATTGTTGTGCGAAGTGTCCCAAGTTCAACCCTTTTTCTCGGACTGATCCACTCAAACCAAAATGGTTGAAATGTGCTTACCCGCAGTGTGACTTTCTACACTGCTGCTATACACCCTAGACCAAGGGGATGAGCAAATGGTTCTACAAATTTAAATATGTAACTCATCTCAAGCGAGCGGGTACCGTACCGCGGGGAGGGAGGTGAGGGCACGAGGAAGATCATTATAGTTAGCATACATAAATTATAGGCAACCTTAGTCTGATACGAAGAAGGGTTGAATAATGGAGAAAGAGAGAAAGAAAGGGGCGGATAAGAGCTAAATATTATTTTAGTAATTACGAGTTTAATTGATACGTTTTAGAAGAAACAAAACACTGAATCAGCTGAGAACATTTTGCGATGATTATTTAGACTGCCTCAGTCTTAACAATAGAAGCTCGTTAATTTGGGAATCAGATCAGTAAATACTTTTTATTACGAATGTTAACTGCATTTCAAGTTTTCTTAACTAGGCCATTTTTCATAGCAACACGGGATGTATCATTTTCTTTCTGTCTGTCGAAAAACATACAAAACCTCACCTAGAAACAAGATTTTCATAAAAAAGTAACTTTGAAAACAAATATAAATACTAAAAGATTATATATATATATATATATATATATATATATATATATATATATATATAACCATAGATTGCCAAAAAAAGATACGAAAAACGGGAGGTTTTTAAAAACGGTGCCAAAAAAAGATACGAAAAACGAACAAACCCCCCCCCCCCGTAAAAGGGTCCTCTTGTGATTGTATTCAAGTTAAAGAAATTACAGTAGGAAAGTAGGAAACTCAATAAAGAACTCGCTTCTAATAACGCTACGCTGCAAACTGCAATGTTTTTCATTACTAGGTAAATCTTGAAAAATACAATAAGGAAAAGAATTTATACACGAAACCGTAGAAATGAATTTTTTCACCGCCCGGCCCCTCGCCTGCGAAAATTTTCTTGACGATTTTAGGTAATCTATATATATAAGTTCAACAGTGACTCCTCTCCAATTCACAACTCTTGTGCGGGTTAGTTGAGACTGACTTGTATAGCCCTTAGTTGAGACTGACTTGTATAGCCCTTAGTTGAGACTGACTTGTATAGCCCTCTCTGGCAAAACGACGGAACTCCATGAACTCGTCACTCGTCTGGAAGTCGATCTATTTCTCATCCAAGAAACTAAGCTAACGAACCTTTCCAAATGTCCACAAATTCCTGGATACACTATCGTAAGAAAAGATCGTGAGAAGAACTCCGGAGGTGGTCTTATTACCGGAATCAGCGAATCGCTGTCCTACACTGTAATGCCCTCCGACCGACACACATTTGGAATCTCTCACCGTCCGCATATTCGATGCCGATGGGAAGTCGCTCGATGTTACCAACATATACATACCACCGACGAGCTCTTGCACCACTGGTTACACGCCCGACCTCACTCCGTTCTTACACAATCGCGAGAAATCCATCATACTCGGTGATCTTAACGCTCATGATGCCGCATGGTTCTCCAAATCTTCAGACAGCAGAGGCTCTCACATCGCAGAAACGATCGATGCTTCAGAACACGCCGCAGTAAACCGTGACAAGCCTACCAGAGTACCAGTCAACGGAAGACCATCTTCTCCAGACATCTCCATTTGTTCGCTGGACTTACTTTCTCAAGTCTCATGGAAAACAATACCATCTGGAAGCTCCGACCATCTACCCATCGTAATCGTCCTTGAGGGTTCCAACTACATCGTACGCACAGGAAAGTCTCCTTCACCAACTTCGGAAAAGCGAACTGGAAAATCTTTGAACAGCTCGTCGAAGAAAAGTTATCCACGACACCTCTTCCCGACCTCCCCGCCGCCCAAGCTGAGCCCTTCTTCCGGAAAATCCTGTTATCTGCAGCCGCCAGCTCAATCCCACGCGGTCGCATCAAGAAGAGAAACGTTGCCTTAACACCAGAAATCCGAGATTGGATGACCAAACGAGACGCTTTACGAGAATCATACCCATCAAGCCAAGACATCAGCACCCTCAACATGAACATCAGACGAGCCACGGACAGAAACAAAAGGGACATCTGGAGAAACTTCATGGAGACCTTTGATCCCAAACTAGACAGCAAGAAACTGTGGAAAACGATCAAGATGTTGAATGATAAAGGACGTCCCCCACCAAACTGCGCCATCGACTTCGGGAAAGGACCCCTCACATCCTCCTTCGAAATCGCGAACCAGTTCAACAAACGCTTCACACGCCCAGTCGACTACAAAACAAAAAAGGAAAATCGGAAAACCATGAAGAAAGTTCACAACATCCACGCTAAAGATTTTGTCGAGTACTCAGAGGCCGCAGTGAAATCAGCTATTAAGAAGACAAATAAATCAACAGCCCTCGGACCGGACGGACTCGCTCCAATACTCTTCCATTATCTCGGGAACAGAGGTATAGCCGCCCTCACAAAGCTCATCAACGACTCCCTCAGCTCTGGCAGAATTCCCATGATTTGGAAATCTTCAGTCATTCTCCCACTCCTGAAAGCAGGAAAAGAGGCAACGGATGGACCAGGATACCGACCGATCTCCTTACTCTCACCGATGGCGAAAATCATAGAACGACTTCTATTGGAAGAACTCAAGCCGTACGTAAGAGTAGCTGAACACCAGCATGGATTCGCCACAGGAAGATCCACCACCTCTGCCCTCCTCAATCTTTCAATAGACGTAGCTGCAGGTTTTAACACGAAGAGACCAGCTAAACGTACAGTGATGTTGGCAATCGACATGTCAAAGGCCTTCGACAGCATAGATATAGCGGTACTCATAGATCTCGTCCTACAAACCGACGCCCCAAACTTCGCAAAGAAATGGCTAGCATCGTACCTCAGAGGACGAACGAGCCGTACATCCTTTCGCGACGTCCTCTCAAGCTCATCCCTGATCAGAAGCGGAGTCCCTCAAGGCAGCGCACTCTCACCGCTTCTTTTCAATTTATATCTAAGCGATCTTCCGAACAACGATCCAAACATCAAAATCGTCTCTTATGCTGATGATATAACGCTATGGGCGTCAGATCCGAGCATTTCCACTGCCTCGCTACACATACGATCCGGTCTCCCACACATCGAAAAGTTCATCCACGATCGTGGACTATCTATTTCTCCTGCCAAAAGCCAGCTTCTACTCTTCACACCTTACAGCAAAGAGTACAAGACTATCCTAGATGTCTCGATCGGAGGTCAGAGCGTACCCACCGTGAATACCGCCAAAATCCTTGGAGTTACATATGATTCTATGTTCACATTCAGTCATCATGTGAAAGAAATAGCAGGCCGAATGTCGCAACGTAACAATGTACTGAAGGCGCTAGCCGGCAGTACATGGGGCAAACAAAAGGAGACACTCCGTCTCACGTACAAAGCCATTTGCCAATCCATATACAGCTACGCAGCTCCAGCCTGGGCCAGCTTTCTCTCCTCCTCAGCACATACCAAAATTCAAAGAGGACAGAACAATGGCCTGCGTATCGTAACAGGAAACCATCAAATGGCCAGCGTCGACCACATACATGCTGAAGCTAAAGTTATGAGATCGAAATCGCACCTTCACATGCTATCAGCCCAATACTTGGCAAGGACCTTGAGCCAAACTCACTTCCATCACGGATTATTTCTCCAAGGACCCCCACCACGCAACATGAAAGCTGATCTTTACATCGCATGCAGAAGCACTGTTGAAAGAGCCCTGTCGGAAACAGCAGAGAAGAACAACGGGAAAAGCGTCGCCAACCGAGTCCACACAAACATGGTCTCAGAAGAAAAGGAAACCATCCAAGGTCCAGTCATACTGGGCGGCCGACCACCACCGGACATAAATGAAGAAGAAGTGGACCTCTCCAGAAACGCCCGCTGCACGCTGAGCCAACTCCGCTCAGGCTACAGCAGGTACACCAACCACTACTTACACCGGATCGATGACTCGATACCTGACTACTACCCAGACTGTCTCAATGGACCTCACGACGTGGCCCATCTCTTCAAATGCGCTAGACGTCCAACAAGACTCACGTTGGAAGATCTCTGGATGAAACCAAAAGAAGTAGCCTCATTTCTGAGACTATTGTGAAGGAAAGAAGAAGAGATGTATTTAAAAATAAAAAAAAGAGAGGAGAGAGAGAGCGGCTCTCCATAGCCAACTCTCTTCGACGCGAGACGTTTGCCGGCAACAACAACAACTTGTATAGCCCTTAGTTGAGACTGACTTGTATAGCCCTTAGAGCCTCTTCCACCCGTGTGTAAGTGACGTATGCCGTGTGACTACTCGCTTCCTTTCCAACTCCGCCTGCCGTCGTCGTACCCACCACAACCTGAACCAATCATTCCATATACTAATCAAAATAAACAATATATGTGGAAGAATATTATAAAATTTTTGATTTAAGATTAGAAAACACTTTCAAATTTGAGAAAAAAGATTCTATTGTTCGCGAAAGAATCAAAGAAAATGTCTACACCAGACTGTTTTTCAGCACTCTTCAAAGAAACGTGTAGATGATAAAAACGAATCATAAGGCAACGACAAACTCAGGAGCATGGTGTTTCTTAGCACCAGCGCTACTTTTTCGAGCGCATAGATTTTTAGAATTTCTAAGTTCAAAACTTAATTTTTCCAATGATTTCTACTTTCCCTACGAAAAAACCGAGAAATTTTTTTCCAAGGGCATAGATTACAATTTTTTCGGGGTTTTTGGAGAGCACATAGATTTCAGTTTTTTTTTAGGTCAGAGCAACATCCTTCTCAGGAGAACCTGTGCGTGCGTAAAAACTAGAGAAGGCATCTCTTCATAGGACAATCCCACACGAACCTTCAACAGGTTGCTTCTAAACACTTACGAGAGTAGTAATCAGATAGATGGTTCTTTTTTGAGAAAAATCTTAATTATGAGGTCCCGAAACGCTTTGGTAACACTGAGGCTAGCGACGAATTATATAGCACCTCTTATGAAGAAAGAACACGTATCATTAGCTTCTTTTGTCCAGAGCATATATTCGCAACGTGAGTAGGACCTTGATGTACTCTAAGCAACTTATTAACCACCAACCTATCCCAAAAGGACTCCCCTCGACAGGACCTATTAACCACCAACCTATCACAAAAGGACTCCCCTCGACAGGACCTATGGGCAAGACAACAACAACAACATAGCCATGACCGCAGAATCATTCGACTCTATCAAACGATTCATCGACGAACCTTGCATATCTTGCCAAACTTGCCAAAATACTCCGTTCTTTTCAAAACTTCCGCATCGGCAACTCGTTGGCTCAGTCCAATGACGTACACCAGATTCTGCAAATAATCACCCACTTCTTGTTGTTGTTGTATTCTCAATATAATAGTTCAACAAAAGTCACTCGCAACTGTTGAAAACATTTTCAAAACTTTTGCTTCTCGAGAAGCATTTCATAACACTTCCTCTTGAGCAGATACTTCATTCTATCTTGTTCGCCATGACTGGAGTGGTCGACTTTTCATCCGCGAGAAAAAAAAAACTCTATTCATTTCGTATATTGGACAACATAGGTTACCAAGGGGTACAAAAAACCTCCCGGCCCCCCGCCCACGAAGGAAATTTGGTTTCTCACGTTCATATGCTTTTATCAGATGCAGATTCATTTCCTTATGTTTTATTATGATGTTTGATAAAGTTTGCAGTCCATTTATTATTTTATTTAAATTGAAGAAGTTACGGTCAAAAACTCATTTGAGAAATCGCTTCCAATAAAACTCCGCTGCGAAATTCAAAACTTTTCCTTACTTGAATGTGAATCTAAGAAGAAATGGAGAAATTGAATTTGTACACAAAACCCCGCCCGGCTCCCCACCCTCGAGAATTTTTCTGACACATTTAGGTGACCTATGGTGGACAAGATGCAATCCGGCTTAAACAAGAAATTGGACACCTTGAAGCTGTATCGTCCTAGTCCCTCACCGCCCTCCCACACAATGCTACCACCGGAGTAGGACCGACCAATCACTCGCAAGTTTTTTCCGTAATCAAGATGGACCCCTTCGACCTCCTATGTTATCAACTTCTTAGACCTCATGTTTCCCCTCACATGCAATCCCCCTTTCCTTATACCTTACCACGCATTTTCATGCGTAATAAACTCAAAAACTAAGAACCAGAAGGGGACTGTGAATATGTAGAGAAAAAATTATGTAGCGTTAGAAATCTGAAAAAAAATACTGAATTTTTTCATTGAAACACTTGTGCGCTGATTCGTCTCAAGACAAATTTAATTGAGAATAAATTTGCCATACGGTAATTTGAACACTTTTATTCGTAAATCAAAATTGTGCTTTGTTCTCCAAAAAGTTGGAAACTACCGTCTTTCAAAAGCATTCGTGATGAGACAAATCAGCTGACAAAATGTTGGTTAAAAAACCTTGTTCGACTTCTAACGCTTAATTAGTTCATGAAGAAACGGCCCGCATACAGAGGTAAACTGCCAACTGGCAAAAATATTTTTTCAGCAACCGACCTACCGACCATCTTCCCCACTCGGAATGATTGTATCAGAGTTTTTCACAAGAATTTTTACAAGAATTAAAAAGAAAATCTTTATTTCTCTACATATATGGAACGTTTCGTTGGCCATAACTCAGCCTCAAACGGTTTCGTAAAGTTAAAAGTGAAAATTTTAACTTCACCGATCGAACTATTTAAAATTCAAGAAATTTTTTACCTATGAGGCATGTAAGAAGAAAATGGAATTTTTTGATTCGGTACAATGGAGAATGAGAAGATTAAACAAAAACAAACAAAAAATTATTTTCACCAGTTTTTTTCTTCGTGTTTTTCGTCAAAGCGCATAGATTTAAGACGCAGTCCGGATAAAAGTTCTCATATTACATGCCCTCGAGGTATCAACCTAAGACAAAACCGGTTGATTTGAATTTTTTTATCACACAATGTATGATATAGCATAATAGAGTTTTTGAGAAGTTGGAATCTTATGAGGAGTGAGGGTTGCAGAGGCTTCAGGCGACAATATAAGATGGTATTTTTTTCAACTGAGGTCTGTTGGGCGTCGTTACAAAGCGGCCATTCGAGTAGGACGAAGAAGGAAAACATTACTTCAGGGTTTATTTATGGACGTTACATTGCAGCCGTTCCAGGGGTAAGATAAGAGCAAAAATGGTTGCGCTTCATTCAGAAATTTCGGCTAGTAGACATTGACCTTTCAGTAAAGTTTCATCCTTCTTTAGATAAGTAGGAATTTATGAAATTACCCGCTGTAAAAAATAAATTTAAAAAACACACTGAGAGTTTTTGGAGATTCCAGGCTGTAATGCAATATCTGGTGCTTAAATTTTCTTTCACCGGAGAGGTTTCTGTTCAATCTTTTTCCTACAATCTTCAAGCCTCACTTTTAGTGTACTACTAAGATTTTTTTTCTGTTGTACCACATGACAGTTCACTTTTTGGACGCACTATAAAGTTTCCGGATACTGTACCTTTTGAAGAACTCGGTAAGTGGCGAGATGCTGGCGCGACTCTGATATCCGCTGACGCTCTGCCTGTTGCTTCATCTTCTTTTCACTCTTAATCTTTTGCAGATCAGCCGTCGATAGCGGCTTGAAGTTCACCGGGTCCTCGGGATAGGGTTGCCGACAGGCTGGGCACAGCCCATTCTCATCCGTCCGCAAACGGTGCCAGCAGAATCGACAAATCTCAAACAGTCAGCTATTGTTTTTTTTCTCAAATAGACAGGCGATTAGATTTTTAGATTTTTTCAGATAGATTTTCGAGTTTTCAGAAAATTCTATCATTAGAACAGAACAGATACACGAGGAAGAACTGAGATGATCATTCAATCCCTAAAGATATATATGTAGCTATACTCTAATGAAGCAGACTCAAGACTTTATGTTTGAAGGTCTGCATACCATGTGGAGCTTCTGCTCTGTCGGTCAATGTGATTTAGGAGTAACAAACGTTTATAAACCAAACAATCTTTCATCAACTGGTGCAAACTTTCCGGCAATTTTCATCATCAGAACGAGTTACCTTTACCTGAACCTCGACAGCGAAAAAATATGAGATACTCACCTGATACTCACATTTACAGGGATAAAAATTGACGTCGTCGATTTCGAGAGTTTCCATACATAGAGGACACTGGAATTACTTTATTTGTTATCAGACTTTCAGTAAAGTTGACAGCGGATTTCGAAGACCGTGATTTAAAACAAAAAGTTTTCCGATTCTACAAACTTGCTAACTTATTTTGCCGTAAACTTTCATGTTCAGGGCATTATTTGAGACTAAACCTCAAAAACGATTTATAAGAAAAAGAGAAACAGGTCTGATGGATTACAAACCTCCTTATCGCATGTCTCTTCACTCGTACAGGACATAATTGGCTGGCTTTTCTCGATTCTGTGCTCGAATAAATACACGCTGTAAGAAGATCGATTAGGCAACCGTGGACGGAACGCTTCTGGCATGGAGCACCAAACTTGTCACGAGGAACACACATTTCGCGGAAGAAGCTTTCGTGTTTTCTCTTTTTTTCGAAACAGATAACGAATGAATCTGTTTTCAATCGTGTTATGACTACCCTTGTCACATTTCTGGGCAGCTACTTCTTCTGTTTTTATACAACTTTCCGCACACATCAATCTATCATTACATGTTGAGAAAAAACTTAATATTTCAAGATCTCGAGAAACTGTTAGTTCGGCAAACATCGAGTTTCGTCACGCGATCGAGCTATAATCATTCTTCTCTCCTCCTATATATCGTATTTGGTTCGCTTTCGGCAAAAAATGAAGCTCTTATCGACCACGAGATGGAGAAGCTGGAGGCGGAGCTTGTTTTTCCTAGCCAGGGTTTTCGTTCCAAGATATTCTTTCACTTGTTTGAGTTTTACAATTCTACTGTAGGAATTTAGTTGCAATTTTCAGTGATTATGTTGATAAATCTTCAAAATATTTTATTGTTACATTCATCAATAATTTTTTCTTATTTGGTGGAAAATATAAAGAGCCAAGTAGAAGATTCCTCTGATTAATTGAATGATTGTGACAACGGATGTTCCCATGAAAAGGCCGAATTGACCGCCCAGCTCGGAGACGAAGTCAGGCACTGAGGTCGTTGCCACCTCAGTATACTCTTCGTACTGAAATTAAAGAAAGTACTCTCTAATAAAATTTTATAATATGATGAGATTGGGTACTGTTTGCGTTTATGGCCACCCCCCCCTACCAGAGGTTCAATTGGGTCAGATGAGAGTGGCATTTTCTTGATACGGTCTCGTTAGCCTAGGCCTCGTTAGCTTAAACTTTTTCCTAAGCCTAAGCGTTTTTGGCGATGCTATAGAATAGCGGTCCCGTCTAATTCGCATTGAAAATTTTTCTAGGGTTAATTTACGAGCTAAAAATGTTTCTGAGAAGTGCGAAGCTGGATCTGGAGTGCGAAATCATTTGAACTCCGAAATTTTGTGCGAATTTGAAGTAAGTGCGAAAAATCACTTGAACCTGAAAAAAAAATGAATGAAATAGCTGTTTTCAGCTATTATTCACTGTTTTTTTCTCGCTTAGGCTTAGGCCAAAAGTTTACGCTAACGAGGCTGTACGGCTTAGGCTAACGAGACCACATAAGAAAATTTCTCACATCATTAATTTTTTGTCAATTCAGTGACTAAAATTGTCAACAAATAGAGAAACGGTGTAATGAATACAGTAGTTTGAACACTTTAAAACACATACGGTGTCGTCAGCCTAAGCCGTACGGCCTCGTTAGCCTAAACTTTTGCCTAAGCCTAAGCAGACAAAAATTAAAAACTTGAAAAAACTGAATAAAGCGCATGGGATGAAGTTAAGAATTTCACCGCGCAGTGGCGTTCATTAGTAATGAACTGGCGTGAGTGGCGTCGGTGCCTTTTTTTAGTAATAGCCCTATTTTTTTGACAAATTTAGTCATCAAATTGACAAAAAACTTAATGTAATGAGAAATTCTTGCCTTTCGTGTTCTTAACGAGCGGTGACTCTTCATATCGCTCTGGCAAATTGCTCTTCCTATTGGACTAATATCGATTACCCTGCCACGCTCAAAGCCTGGTGCCAAGGCTCGCTTTCAATTATATGGCACCATAATCGGTCAGTGAGTTCGCTTTATCACTTCTTATCCATCATCGTATAAATGGAGTCTTCAATTTCTCCTCAAATTTCCTCCCCGCTCGTTTCTCTTTTTAACAGGATGAGAAACATCACAACAACGAGAGGAAGACGAGTGACCGAAGAAGCGGACCCTCTAACTGAGCTCTATAACTATTTGAAGAAAAGTGATGAGAAGAACCTTCTACTGGAGCAGAAGAACACCAAGTTGGCCTCCCTTGTTGACGCCCAAGGTCAACTCATTAAGAATCTTACTATGAAAGTAGAGGAACTCGCCGAACAATTGTTGAAAGTGAATGCTAGCCCCCAGTGTGTTCATGGCAATACTTCTCCCTCTTCGATTATTACCACTTCTACTAAGCCTCTCTCATCTACTTCTGTACCTCCCCCGATCATCAATTTTACCCCTACGCCGCAGCCACCGCCGCTTACTTCTCCATCATTCAAGTATTACGAGTCTCCATCTGAAATAGCTGATCGGATGGAGAGACATCGCAGTATAGTACTTTTCCGCTTCCTGAGTCCCGTTCCCCCAACGCTTCGCAACGTGTCGATGACGACTGGGAAAGAGTTCGTTGCATTCTAGACGCGATGCAAATTGAAGCATGTCCTGTTAAAGTCTATCGCATGCCTTCTCATCGTCCGAAATCACCAAATGCTCCTCCCCGCCCACTCAAAATAGTACTCCCAACAATAGGACATCAACAAGAAACTCTTCTATGTCGCGATGTACTTTCCCGTTTTTCCTCCGATTTGTATTTGAGACATTCACAGACTAGAGCTGAGAGAACTTATGACCGGGCAGTCCGTGCTTGGCTGGCTGATAGGAGTAAGCCAAAACCTCATATTCCTCTTTTCGGTCCCCCTCTGAGTTATAGCAAACCTCGCCCACTGATGGCCGAGCGTATTGAACCTCCTCGAAGATTCATGTCACCTCGTCCTAATCGTTCTTTAAACTAGACCAAAATCGCCGGTATTCCACAAGTCACGTGAATTGTTATTTCGCAAATGTTAGATCTCTAGTGAATAAGATTAATGATCTACAACTTTTGCTGTCAAAGAGATACTCTATAATTTCTTTTTGTGAGACATGGCTATCGGATAGTTACCCGGACTCTTTTGTTCTCTCCTCCTTCATCTCTCAATATAACATTGTTCGATGTGATAGGAGCGAAATAACTAATGGCGGGGGAGTGCTATTTCTCATACACTCCTTATTATCCTTCAAAATTATCTATTCTCAATCAATCAAGAATTCTCATGAAATCCTAGCTATTGATATTGAAATAGAATCTCACGTGATACGTTTCATTAGTCTATATCGAGTCCCTCATATAAACACACCGAAGAGCGAGAGGTTATTAAACCTCTTGATTGATCTAGTCACCTGCAACCACCCATGTATTATAATGGGAGATTTTAACTTACCCGACATAGACTGGAATAAATCCCCTCTAGCGTCATCGAATCCCGCTTCCAAATCATTTCTTGAATTTTGCTCAGCCACTCAGATGAATCAATATATTAGATGCCCTACGAGAGGATCACACATTCTAGACCTCCTCCTCTCCAATAGCAAAGATTTATTGAAGAACCCATGTGTCACTCCCTCATTCAGTAATTCAGACCACGAATCAATCAGTTTCGAACTTTCCCTATTCCACGAAATTCCTCTTTACTCGTATCGACGCATATACAGTAAAATAAACTATTCCTTATTACTCCCTTCATTATGTAATTTAGATTGGCATTGCTTATTCAACCCCATCAAAGGTACAGACTCAATGTACGAATTGTTACTATCCATACTAGAGGACTTTTCCGAGCAATTCGCTCCTATCCAGAAGGTCTCTCTAGCGACCCATGCATCTCTTCCAACGCATATTCAGAGAGCTCAAGAAAAGCGTTTTCTCTTCTGGAACAACTATATTTCTAGTGGACTAAGTGAGGACTATGACATTTATGTTAAAGCCAGTAAGAAATGCAAAAAGTTTGTAGATAAATTCAACCTAAATGTAGAAAAGAACATTGTTAATAGTAAGAACAAAAACTTGTTCTTCAAGTTCTAATAAATGTCTTCAAATAAGGTCTAATACATCCCAGAAACAAAGCGGTGTCGACACTTTGGTGAATGAACTCGGCATCTCAGTATCTAAAGACTTAGAAAAAGCAAATCTTCTTGGAGAATTCTTCCAGAAGTCATACACCATAGACAATGGTAAGCTTCCTCCACTCTCTCATAATTCAGTCTTGAGAGCATCCTCTCTAGAAGAACCCTTGTTTACGCGTCATGATATTTGTAGACTAATAGAGAAATACCCAATGTCTTCTTGTACTACCCCAGATCATCTGAATATGCTTTTTATCAAGAAAATCGCTGTCCCTCTGTCTATTCCGCTTGAAATAATTTATAACCAATCTTTCCTTACATCTGAAATCCCGAACAGATGGAAACATTCCATAGTCACACCAGTTAAGAAGAAGCCTCCTTACAGTAGTCCTTCCAATTACCGTCCCATCAGTATAACATCACTATTTTCCCGTATATTCGAGAAAGTGTTGAGTAAAGAAATAGAGAAACATTGTGAGATAAACCAGATTTTGCCAGATGATCAATTCGGGTTTCGCCATAAGAGATCAATAGAACAGTTGATGTTACTGTTCCTTGAAGACTGTTCTGTAGCCGTAGACCAGAAAAAGTTCACAGATATCATTTATTTCGATTTTGAGAAAGCCTTCGATAAAGTTTCTCACTCTAAACTTATTTATAAACTAAAGTCCATTCAACTCCCTCCCAGAATTATTTCGTGGATCGAAGCTTATTTAGGTAATAGAACCTACCAAGTTCGAGTTAATCAATCACTTTCTAATAGTTTCATGGTTACCAGTGGTGTTCCCCAAGGCAGTGTCTTAGGCCCATTATTATTCATCATTTATACATCTGATATAGTGAATATGATAACTTCTTCTAATTGTAAAATTAAAATTTTTGCAGACGACATGAAAGTTTATAAGTCTTTTTCTAAAACAGACTCTCATACAACATGCAACACTCGATTGATACCATAGTGGAGTGGTGCGACGCTTGGCAATTGCCTTTATCTCTACCAAAATGTGCTGTGTTAAGAATTGGTACCCAGAGTTCCCCTCATTTTCCATATTCTATAAATAGTCACTCCCTACCCTACCTCAACGAGATTCGTGATTTAGGATTTATTGTAGACAACAAGTTGACTTTTTCTGCTCATTGCTCAACAATAGCTCAGAAAGCAAAGCGTAAATGTCATCTTATTCTTAAAGTTCTCAAGAGTCGTAAACCGGATGTACTTGTTAACGCTTACAAGATATACATTAAATCTATTGTAGAACACTGTACAACTGTTTACTCCCCACATTTCGCTAAGGACATAGCTGTACTAGAGAAGGTTCAAAATTATTTTACGCGTCGCGTTTTTCGCCGGTGCTTTGGTTGTTCGTTTAATAATATGCCAAGTAGTCAGACGAGAAACAATCAACTAGGCCTAGTATCTCTTCTCTCTGTTAGAGAATCTAACGACCTCAAACTACTCTTGAAACTGATATTTGGGAAAAAAGTACTCTCTGACAGGACGCACCACAACTTTGAAATAAGAGCGTCCAACACTAGAGGCGCATTTTTCAAAATAATCCACCCTGCTCCGAGAACTATTTGCAGAAGAAATGCCTTCTCTATACGATCAGCTCGTATATTCACCGAAATTAATAGTGTTGATGAATGATATTTGCCTGGATGTAATCTGCATTGTTTCACCTATTTATGTAATTCAAACAATTCAATTGTTTAATCTCGTACCACGTGATTAATTTATGCGTTGCTGAATGTAATGTTTTCACGTAATAAAATTGAAATTGAAATGTTCTTATGCGGTCTCGTTAGCCTAAGCCGTACGGCCTCGTTAGCGTAAACTTATGTTCTAAGCCTAAGCGTTTTTTTTATAATGTAAATGGCTGAAAACATGAGTTTTCGAATGAGTTTTTTTTTACATACTCAAAGACTTCAGTAACAGCTTCGCACTTCTCAGAAACGTTTTTAGCTCGTAATGTTACCCTAGAAAAAGTTTCATGTAAAAAAAGCGAATTCGACGGGACCGCTATTCTACAACATCGCCGCGTTTTTAATGTAAATTTTTTAAAATGTAGTTTTTTAATGTTAAAATAATTCTTTGTAAATGTAAATAAGTCAGACGTATGACCCATGGAACCTCTAGTAGTGGCCATAAACGCAAACCGTGCCTGAGATAGTATTAAAAACGAATGGAACTTCTTTAGCAAATACCTTCGACTTCTCGTCTTCTGTCACAAACCACCTTCCCCACCTAGTTCCCTATGTTATTTTATACAGTTTTCAGTTTGTTAAACGAAGTGGCACTTTTTCGGTTCATCGGGTTTTCGCGTCGCGGTTCCCTTCGCGTTTTATTTTTACATCAAAAAGTTATTTTTACATTAAAAAAACGCTTAGGCTTAGTAAAAGTTTACGATAACGAAGCCGTACGGCTTAGCTAACGAGGACGTACGGCGCGAAGGGGGCCGCGACGCGAAAACCCGATGAACCGAAAAAGTACCAACGAAGTGACACGCTTTTGCCAACGCAACCTTCATCCCTATGTGAGAAAGATATAATGCTATTGATAACAATAACACTGATCTTTGTGTAAAGATGAGAAATATTACTGTATTTATAGCTAACATTTACTTTTTTTGTTAGACTGTTTTTTGTAGCACATTGAATGAATAGAATGCGAAGTAACAATATGAAAGCTACAGTTTATTTCACAAAAAAAGTTATAATTAGGCAAACTTTTCTTAAAATATTTTTTCATCGGAGTCTAGATTCAATCTCAGTTGATGCCAACGATGCTATACCGCTTATGAGCAAGACTGTATAAAGGCTGCGCACTGTTTAGCTCACCAACCGTTTTTAACCGTAAAAAGTAAAACTAATTTGCTCACATACAGTAAAAAAATTGCTCACATACAGTTCATTTTTACGGTTAAAAACGGTTGGTGAACAAAACAGTGCGCAGTCAAAGAAACTGTCACATGATTGCTGTTAAAAAAAGCGAAAACTACATGAGTAATGCGAAAACCCGTTTTTCTAGTGTATTTTCCCCGATCTAGACAATTTCTTTTATAGTCCATTTGTATCATAATTTTTTGAATTCGAAGTTTTATAGGAGGTTAATTCCAGGTTCCGCGTTGGCATTAACCTGACGCTTTCGCCTGGGATAAAAGATGAAATATAATTTCCTGTTTGTGAATATGAGTTTTTGAAATGCTTACGGAGTACAATCATAACCTCCATGTTGGTAAAGGACATCTCTATTCGGAAGGCTTTCTCATATTCCGGGTCCGAGTTCGGCTTGACTACAATCTCTGCACTGCGGACGTTGACCTCATTATATTCATAAGAACACGCCGGACTACACTAAAATCCAAACATTCGCTTTTTCCAAGATCAAAACAACAGGGTCTTTGGGAGACCGGTAGAAGACCCGACAGTTTTACATTCATATCTTACCAGCACATTTATTCACTCTCTGTGCCCAGACCCAATCAAAGAGCTTTGGGAAAACTTTAACTTGAGCTTCCGACTGGCGTTTAGCATCCCTCGTAATACAAGAACCTCTCCCATTACATATTAAAACAAACCGAAATGAAGGGGGACTTAATAGCTGAAAGAAGAACAGAAGTGGAGAATGCCCAAAGTCAAATGTTCAACATTAAACATTAGTTCCGCACCATACGAAATCGGGAGTTGAAGTAGCGGGCTAAAGTGAAGTTTACTTGAGGTTTAAGCTTGGGGAAAAGCAGACTTCTTTATGACGGATGACAGCATTTTTGTTAAAAATTTCCAAAAGTTTTGTGCAATTCACTTAAACTCTTAAACATATACAAAGTGATGAAACAAGTAGGAAAAAACTATTTTTCACTCGCCTTGTACTTTTCAAAGCCAGCTCTGATCAGCCGCTGGTACAGCCCTACTACAGTAGTCAAGTTGCACACCGGAACGTCTTTCATGTAGTCAAGGATGAGGATGTAGTAAGGGAGGGTACAGTTGAAAGGGCGGATGAACCAATCATCCAGCCACTTCCGGATGAAGCATGTTGATTCTCCTCAAAAGATACAGGCATCGGTGCAAATTACGAAGCGAAGTCTCCAGCTACCGTAAGCTCATACAATAATCCTGCTGGCACCAGGGGTTAAATGGAGCCGCCAAATTTGGGTTTACATGTATCCGCCGCTCAAAGTTTTGAGGAAAAAAGAAGAGGGGATGAAGGAAAAGGGTAAGAAAAGAAAGGGAGTTTTTTGTAATAGTGTGTGTTCATGTATCCGCCGACGGGACCAATCCGGTCACTATTTAACCCATGGCTGGCACGAATAGCGAAAAAAAGACCGTACGCTGATGAAAAGATCTACGAAGATATATAACGTAGTTAGTCACTTTAGAAGTTTGAGATACTCTCATTTTTTTGCAGACAGGCTAATATAGCCAACAAAATTCTAGCAGGGCACCAGATCTGAAACTATAATGTTTAAAACTGAAAAAAAACTAGAAAAATGAGTCAAACGTGCAATTAAACTACTATGTAGTATGATGAAATGAGAGCATGTAAAAAAGGAAAAAGGTTCAAAGACAAAGTTGCCTTGTTGAGCTTACATACGAAATGTAATGAAACTTTAAGAAGGGCAGAAGCTAATCCCCGAGGCTGAATCGAATTTCTAAATGTGTCTTTTTTTCCCGAAAGCAAGCACGTTATCCCAACAATTGCGAGGACCCAACCAAAACTGTTGATCCGTGCGGTAGGGCTATTGGGAAGACTCAATGAACTCTTTTTACTACATAATTAGGCTGATAAATAACGTGTGCTGACTCAAATCGCACCCCCTGCTTGAACCTTCTTTGTAGAAGTCACTGATGCAGTTCGAAGTGATCTGCATTCTCTTTTTAGTCAGCCTGAGGCGGTGATACTCCCCGAGGCCGAGGTAGAAACGAGGAAAGATGGCCACCTCGGGGTACTCGTCTCCGAGATATGCGATCACTTGGCCCTAAAGTACATTTAGTTCACCTTCATTTGACAGAAAAAATTTTAAAAAAAACTCTCCTCGAAGAAGGCGGAGGGACGAAAAAAACGAGAATAATTAGAAGCAAGCGGGTATTCACAACAAGCTTCAATCTTATTTATCTTTTACGCAATTTATTGCTCGCTTTTTAGTGTTTTTAGGATCAAGCTTGAAAAGCTTTTTTTTTAAAAGAAAGAAAAAAACCTAGAAAAAAACTTTAAAGCTTGAAAAGGGCAGGTGTTCTATGCTCTGAAACGTTTTCAAGATGATCGCACCTTTGTGATAGAAAAATAAAAAACTAGAAGTCCGCAAGAAGCCTCGCCTGCTTCCCTGGTCCTAGGATGCGACTTTTGAGTTCCCTGGCGAAGACAGTCAGCTTTTGACTCTCATCATAGTCCGTCTGGAATAATATTTGTGAAAAATTCAAGAACAGAGGGAGAGAAAGAGAGAGTATGAGAGATATGTTCAAAGAAAGTTAAAGACTTAGAAAGATGTAAAGAATAGACTAAGGGAAAAAGACAACTGTAAGACATATTGAGATGAAGAGAGAGAGAGAGAAAAAGAGAGTAAAAGAGCAAAAGAGAGAAAAAGAATGAAAAAATAAACAGAGAGAGAGGGAGAGAGAGAGAGAGAGAGCGTATGGAAGCTATAGTGAAAGAGAGCTGAAGATTCATAAACCTGGATCCATTTCTTCAGCCTCATGCACCGATTCCTCATTTGGACGTAGCTCATGTTGAATATGTCACAGCAGTCGATGATTTGCTGCCCTCGGCGACATTCATAAAGCAACTGAATAAATTCTCTCTTTATTTCTCTCTCTCTCTCTATCTCTCTCTCTCTCTTTTTTATCACTCTCTGTATTTGACCATCATCTTCTTTTTGGTTATCTCTCTATTACCTTTTTGAACTTGTATCTCTCTCTTCATCGCTCTCTATCACTTTATAGAGCTCAATCATTTTTTCTCTCTTTCTCTCGCTCTTTCTTCATTTATTTATCTTTCTGTCTCCATTTTCTATCTCTTTCCTTTTTCTTTCTCTTTTACTCGAATAAAGCACTGAAATTATTTATGTACGTGTAAGCATATCTGATTGAAAAATTGGGAATTCATTTGCCTAACCACGAAGTGCCATGAAATGTTTTTGAATTATTATACTTGTATTAAATTTCAGAAGGGTTTCTCGCGAGTTCATTTTCAAACACGATGAAGCTTCGAAAAATACCGTTTCTCATTTGAACAATACGGTAAATTGAATTTCACGGTAATTCGTTGTGAGACAAATAAGCGCGCAATTTTTAAAGACGCTAGAAAAGTAATTTTCGGCTTGTAACGCACATCTCTGCAAGTAAATCCATTCGTTTCATAGATGTGAGTGAATAGCTCCATCTGACTGCGATTCCCTCTCCAAGTATCCAGCACTTCGTTATAGATTTCTCTTAAAAGCGAATAACTTTTCCATTTCTTAACTGTTTTTCTTGGAGCCAAAATTAAAGTTGAAAAACCGAAAGGGGAGCGGGAAAGGATCAAAAAATGAAACTCTTTTTCCTCTGTGATGTTCCTGAACTCCACATTATCGAATCCAGATCCCGCAATAAAATACTCCATGACCTCCTTGAAGAAGTCGAAAGTTGCATTCGGAAAGACTTCATCCAAGCTTTCTCGGAACTCTGAATTGTTCAAATCTCTCATTCAATACACGCAATAAAACAATGATAGCATTTAGAGTCTCGAAAAAGTTGATAAAAATCCAACACCGAGGGTTGTCATTTATACAGAAAACTTTGAACTTACTTATGTCGCATACGGCAGAGGCAGAAATTAGTTGTTATGTTAATTTTAAAACGTCACTTTTCTACTTAGCCAGCTCAATATCCAGAATAAATTTGTTTGCGAATTCATTGTTCTCAAGTGTTAGTTAGCGGAAAAGGCCAAAAAAGATTTTGACGAAGAAAAAAACCAATTGCTATCATTAAAAATTACCTTGGAATAGCTTTTCTTCGTCGAAAGCATCGGGTAGTTTGGGACACAAATACAGAGTGGGCAGTCGTAACTCCTTTGCCTTTATACGGGAATGATTATTCGAAAAATTTTTACTTTCGCAAAAATAAATCATTAAGCGAAAAGTATTATTGTTTCGGAAAAGATGTTTCGTAAAGTTTTCAATTATTTCGAGAAAATACTGAAGCAAACTACATATATTCCTAGGCTTTTCATTGTATTCAGTCGCGTTTTATTAACTTTTTTATGAAACCAAGTAAAAATTATTATTTTGGAATTTTAGGATTATTAACTGTAACAAACTGAATATCAAGCGATCGGAGATTCTAATGAAGATTCAAATCTTGATAACGCTGAAATTGTCCTAGTACTCTTTCCCCTAAGCCCGAATAAGCTTCTCCAGATTACTGGAATGAATCGAATGAGAGTCGCTGTCTGCTTTCCGTAGTCTCCCATGATGGACATCGTGTTGTAGAAGGCGAAGAAGATGCATACCGATATGATGGCGAACCAGAATAGCCGACTGATGTCTCTTCTACTCTGCAATGCATAAAAAGCTTTTGAAAAAAAGAAACAAACTTCTGAAATTGAGAGTCTTCTAATATTAAATATTTTTTCAGAATATTAAATCCCCTTCAAAACTGAAAAAATTAGAGCGAACAACACACTACCAGCCTAGGAAAAGGCTAAAAAAGAGTTGAGCTGCAAGACTGGAGAGCTTCATCCAGTTATTTTAATTTTTGTTTCAGAACATCTGATTCTGATATGCTTGATCGTTAATGAGCATATGAAGTAACATGGCGTCGTAACGATTTGTGATGCGCCATTCGTAGAATGCTGAATAGTTTTACATAGATGTTCTGCTAGCAGCACAGTACATCAATCCTTGTGTCATTTTAAGTTTCAGCAAAAACTCTTCCCAACAAGATCGAGGAACAAACCAGTAGGTGGGAAAAAAGAAAACGTCAAAGTATCCTATCGGAAAATTGAACTTTACCGAATCATCTTCACTTTTTTAAACACTGATTTTCCAAGTTTTTTTCTACCCATTTCCCGGTAAATGATGACTAATTGACGAACTCCAGAACAAATTTTTAAACCAAAAGTTTTGTTTCTTCTTTTCTTTTCTATCACAATTGCTTTCTCGGATAGCTCTCGAATGATAGAGAGTGAGTTGAATAATTGGGATTTCAAGTTATTACTGCTTATAGATATGTAGTTCTTAAGTGAAGATACAAGCTTTGCTTTATTGTTTTCTGATATTTCTTCAAAAGAAATATTCGTGATTGTACTTGTCATATTAAGACCATCTCACTTTCCATCACCTTCACTGAATTCTATTTTTTTGTGACAGTGTAATCTGTTTTGTCCCTCAACATTATGTTTTGTTTCAAGCGGAATAAAGAATTGAAGAATTGAATTAAACGTACATATGATTGAACTATCACTATTGTTGACAAAAAATGTTCTTCAACTGAGCCTCTTATCGACTTGTGTACAGACTTTTCTCTTCATCAATTTGTAACTGAGCCTACACATGGTAAGAAAATAATAGATCATGTTCTTGCTAAAGCTGACTGTATCTCTAATTGTAAAGTTTGTCCTCCGTTCTCTAACTCTGATCACAATTCGATTACTTTTTCTGTATTTTTACTTTCGAACCCACAACCTGTTGTAGAAGTTTTTGATTTCAACCGGGCCAGTTATGCAGATATCAATAAGCTATTATCAAATATGGACTGGACACTTGTTTTCGATGATTTCATTTCTGTAGATGACCTAGTTGATCGATTGAATGTTATTGCGAAGTCTTTAATTGAGAAATTTATCCCTAGAAAACGTAGGAAAGCTGCTTTTGAAACTTATCCTGAGCACATCCGTAACCTCTTCGAGCATAAATTAGCCCTTTTCTCTAAAATTCATGTTCCCACTGTTCTAGAATTATTCAAACGCACTTCTCGAAAACTTGACAAGGAAATCAAGAAGTTTGAAATAAATCGACAGAAGGCTTTCTTCTCCGATCCTAGAAAGTTCTATCAATACGTAGGAAATCGTCTAAAATCCCATTCTTCGATTCCATCTTTCACAGATTTAGTTGGTTCTTTTGTTCACACGGATGAAGCTAAAGCTAGTGCTCTATCCGATTTTTTCTGTTCCGCTTTCTCAATCGATGATGGTTTGATTCCGAATGTTGATAGAGTTATTGATCATTCCCTAACTGATATGCTTATTCTTCCCGGAGACGTCAAGTACTATTTAAAAAAGCTGTCTCCTTCTCTTACGCAGACATCTGACTCTATTCCTCAGAAATTTTACAAAGAATACGCTTCGTCGCTTGCAGAACCACTAAGCTATATTTTCAATTTCTCTCTTAAACTTGGCCATTTTCCTTCTCTTTGGAAAATATCTTACATCACTCCTATTCCAAAAAAATCTCCACCCTTGAATGTAGACAACTTTCGACCTATCGCAATCACGCCCACACCTTCTAAAGTTTTCGAACGCATAGTTCGTGATAGGATAACAAAGTGGATGGACATGCATTCTATATTTTCTGAAGAGCAACATGGTTTCGTTCCTAGAAGATCAGTTCAATCTCAGCTTCTTTCGGTAACTAATAGTTGGACGAGAGCCCTCGACCAAAGTAAATCTGTCGATTGTCTCTATTATGACTTGACTAAGGCTTTTGATGTTGTCTCGCATTGTAAACTTCTCCACAAACTAGAAAGTTTAGGCATTCGTGGAAATCTTTTGAGATGGACTAGAAGTTTTCTAACAGGACGTTGTTTCAGTGTTAAGGTCAACCGAACATTTAGTGACACTAGAGAAATATCATCTGGAGTCCCACAGGGATCGGTTTTAGGGCCGCTATTCTTCTTGATCTATATCAACGATTTGCCTCGAATTTTTTCCAACTTACCCTCAGTTAGTATTCAGCTGTTCGCTGATGACATTAAGTTGTATATTTCTTATGATGAACTAGGTGCTCAAATCGCTAAATCCCAACTCTGTTTAGCAATAAATCAATTCGATAGGTATTGCGATACATGGCAGTTGGCAATAGCTGAAAAGAAATGCATTGTTCTATATTTAGGTAATAAAAACCCATGCTCAACCTATTATGTAAGTCCAAATACTCTTTTCACGAAATCAACCTCTGTTAGAGATTTAGGTATTTTAATAGATGATTCCCTGTCTTTCAAATCACAATATGAGCTTTTGTGTCGGAAGGCATTACAAACAGTTTATGCCTTATTCAGAATTATTTCATGTATCACACCAGATATATATGTAAGATGTTACAAATCATATGTTCTACCGATTTGTGAATTTTCTTCATCGGTTTGGTCTCCTCATTTAAAAAATGATATTAGGAAAATAGAGAAGGTCCAGCATATATTTACTAAACTTCTCTATTTTAGATGTAATTTAAACTGCTCTCCTAATATTAGTTATGAGAATCGTTTGAATACTTTAAATTTGACCTCTCTATATTGTAGGAGAATCATTAATGATCTCACTTACGCTTTCAAAATAATCCGAGGTGAAGTTGATCTTAAAGTTAGTACCTTTTATGTGTTCAAACCGTGTAATGGTAGAACATCCGCCTTTAATTTCCACATACCTTTCACAAATAAGAGGTTAACTTTCAATTGTTTTGGAGTAAGAACGTCTAGGTGGATGATTAATTTACCTGCTCAAGTTATGACTTCTCCTAACTCTAATGTGTTCAAAAAGAGGCTCAAGATGCTAAATGTTCTTGAAATTCTCGATCTGCACTTACCTAATCTCTGAGTTGTTCCCTTTTTTTGCTTTCTCTCTCCTTTCTTATTCTAGAAAATCATTGTTCAGATGTTATTGTCAAGAACAACGCTCACTATTGTATGAGTTATCTTATGTTTTGTCACATCAGTATTGATGTATGAATAAATAAAAAAAAAAGCTAGTCCACCGGGCTGGATCGAACCCAGACCATCTCGACTCAAACCGGGAGCGCGTGTTACCATTACACCACAGGGACACATTGCTATTACGTGCGATAGTGTTATATGAAAGGCTCAAATGCCTTGCTCTCTTAGTCACGCATGCTTATCAAGCGATTGCGTCATGAATGGAGCGTAACTCCAGAGTTCACGATTAAGACAGAAGAGAGATGGAAGATGGATGACAATTCTTCAAATGCTAAGTTACACAGTTTAAAGGCAGTGACGCCTGTTTAAGATGACAAATGATTGAACTATCGCACAGAAAAAAGCTAGTCCACCGAGCGGGATCGAACCCAGACCATCTCGACTCAAACCGGGAGCGCGTGTTACCATTACACCAAAGGGACACATTGCTATTCCGTGCGAATCCATTGAGGGCATGAAAAAATGTTAAGGACATGGACATTCTTCGGAATTGAAAACTTCCAGGAAGAATTAAGTTTTGGAATGAGGGTTTCATAAATAAACGTACATATATTGTTTCGTGATTATTCATCGATTGACTGGTGGACTTCTCAGGCTAGTTCTATCAAGGATAAGTACAAGAAGTTAGCCAAAAGCAACCTGAATGAACTGCGAAAGTCCGTGCAGCTCACTCTGCCATTTCAGATTGCAACTGCACTCTTGTGTTGCAGCATAGGCTGCTCGGTTGTCCTCTTCCTCCTTCTCGCTCCAATCAGCGATTGATGCAGCCCGGCTGTTTAGATCCATCCTCGCCCTTTGTCTGCCGGGACGGAATGAATTGAGCCCTTCTTCTTGTTTAGTAATCGGTTCTCAGGCTTCTTCGGTTCGTTCTCTTTTTTTGAGACTTCGTTTGTTTGGCTGTATGTCAACAAAGGTGATGTATTCACTCTATTTATTTCCCAAGAGTTTCTTATTTTTCGTTCTCGCCCCTCATTTGCAATGAATGTGTGATAGCTTTATGGTAAGAGGATAACTTATTCGTTAGGGACTTCTGAGTGTTGAAGTCTTCACTGAAAGCAGAAGACTAGGAATGAGAAGAACGGGTATCTGGGTTTCACTTAAGAGTCCGTTTTCCGTTTCGACCCCATTGAGGGCATGAAAAAAAATGTTAAGGACTTAGGAATTGAAAACTTCCAGGAAGAATTAAGTTTTGGAATGAAGGTTTCATAGGTTTTCCGAACACATTTCATATCTTCGAACTCCTAAAGAACGCGTCGCCATCTTCATCAGAAGTGGTCAATTTGATAGCAGCATTGATAACAAAGTTAATTTAGTTAGTGTCTCTAGGTTCTTTAAACTTATGAAACACTTTTTTCATTTTCAGCAGTATGTAGTATTGTTGGAGTATATGGGCCACAAGCACTATTGAAAGTTCAACAAAACAATTTCGTTAATTGAGCACGGGATTCTGGAATAATTTCTTCTCCTTTACTCGGACGCTTTGTTCTCCTTGTTCAAACGTATGACTTGACTAGTCACAAGGTCAGAACGCTTAATCGTTCACGAAGGCCCTTCAGTGCTACGCCAGAGTTGCTTAATCTTTTTCTGAGTTTCCTCATTTGTCATCTCTCTCTGTTAATAATGTTAGTTTCAAAGTTTTTTTTATCACGCACATCCTTAAAAAAACACCGCGTGAGAGAGATAGAAAAAGGCACAGAGATAAAAAAGGGATTTAGGGACGAAAGAGAGAAGAGATATTTTAGGGTTTAAAGGCGCTCTCCAATAGGAGTCACTTTGGAGGTATTCAGTAATGAAAAGCGGAGAGAGTTATTGCATGGTAGCTACACAGGAGAACAAGAATAAGAAAAAATAGTTGTGACTCCTATTGAGTCATCATTCGACGATAAAGCTATGTGTGTGTATGTATGTGTCCGTGTGTGTTTGTGCTGCTCAGTGGGTAAGAGCATCACCCGGAAAGCAAAGGTCGTGGATTCGGTTCACGTCACACCACACGATTGTCACACATGTTTCTGCAAACAGTCCACTCCTCTGTTTGATTTAAAAATCCGTTGCTCGAAAACAGCAAGGAGTAGGTAATAGTCTTATTTATGTACAAGAGCAATGAATGATACGCTTTTACTTGAACACCCCTTTAATTCATTCAGACTCCCCGCTCGAGAACCGCTATTATGAAGTGATCTTTGTTGAATATGAAGAGAATCATTGTATGACACTAGCGAACCTGACTTTCCACACTGCTGATACATATAAACAATAGAGGTAACTCAGTAAACAGTCACTGATTCTACTAGTGTATGTATGTCTGTCTTCAATTCAAGTAAAGTGCATAATCCGTTGCAAAAAGATAATAAAAAAAATTTTTTATGTGTACAAACAAAGTGTAGCTGGTCTCTTGCGAGAATTCAAGTAAACTAACTTATTAACGGTACCCGTTTGATTCAGATTATTGACGCCTATTTTTTCAAAATCTTGACAAAAGTTTTTGAATTTTAATGAGCTTTTTTTCGAATTTTGAATGAAAAATCAACTTTAAGAAAATGTCCTGTCTTCTTTTCTTCTTCCAATCATTACATTTGCAAAAAAAAGTGACCAAGTGCATGAGTGAATGAAGAAACAATGGGAAAAATAGAAAAGAGTTGCATTATCCCAGCTGCTCTTCTTTATTGAAACTGGATGATCCGAATGGCAGGGAATAAGACTCGCAAAGCCTGGACTTGCGATCTTCTCTCTTCCCTGAACTTCTCTTTCTCTTCCTTCAGGTCTGCAGAAGACTCTTCTTCGTTCCTGGAGTTAGGACCGAAATCAATAAAGTTAGGCGCACAAATTCGCTGCAAAAGGCGCCCACCTATTTTAATTACGAAGACATTGATCCTTTCATGTGAAACTATCGCAAGGACTAGCAATGCGTCCTCGGTAAAGTAGTGGTAACCCGCTCGCACTTGGGTGGGAGAATCAAGCGGATTTGATCCCGCCCGTGGATTATTATAATTGTTGTTATTATTTTCTTCATCATTATTTCAAAACATTAAGAAATGTGACATAAGTTTGAAATATGGTACATACTTGCGTCACTAGCTAATATCCACTCGACAATTCAGTTATACTTATCTCCTAGAATTCTTTGGAAAAACACAAATCTGCGCTCTCTTAAAAAGAAAAACTGATACAAATCTACTGCTTGAAGAAAACAACCATAATACCATAATCAGTAGCCCAAAACAGCTAATTAAAGTGAACCAACTGGTGATCAGAAGGGCAACTCGAAATAGTCAGGAACTGGAAATTCGGGAAGAAGAAGGCGATACTCTCCCACGTGTTCGTTCCCATGATGCACCCGGATAACTTCAAGGCTTTCACTGATTGTAGAGGCTCCTTAAAGCAATCACACATGTTCGTTGACAGCAGCGGAAGACCTTCGCCGAAAGGAAGCCAAGAGGTCTTGTCAGGCTTGACCACCTGTTATTAATCGGTTTTTTTCTTCGATGTTTCTCGATAGACCAGTTTTCCCCGCATGTTGAATTCGGAAAAGTGGCAAAGAAGAACTTTCCTTTGTGTGCAGATAGAATATCGAAGTTTGCCAGAAAATTAGTAAAATATAGTTAATATATATATATGTGACCAATGGAAAAAAATGAACATGAGTAGAAAAAACCATTGAAGTTCTATGGAAGACTAGATCAGGCGATATAAGACTAGATCTCTTTTTTCTCAAGTAAGAGTTTAGCACTCTTTCTCCATCAACATTAAGAATGAGCTCTATGAGAATGGAGTCAGCGATCTCCTCTTCCTCTTCTTCCCCACAACTGATACTCCACGCTGTAAGTTATACGTGAATTGTTTCAAAGAAAATTCAGCGAAGTGAAAGTTTTGATTCTCTTACCCTTGAATGGACAAGCCTTGAAACACAACACTTTCACTTATCTCTATTTTCAAAAGTGGGGGAGTATATGCGACAAAGGTGACATAAAATTCTTCAAATGCTAAGTTACACAGTTTAAAGGCAGTGACGCCTGGTTAAGATGACAAATGCTTGAACTATCGCACAGAAAAAAAGCTATTCCACCGGGCGGGATCGAACCCAGACCATCTCTACTCAAACCGGGAGCGCGTGTTACCATTACACCACGGGGACACATTGCTATTCCGTGCAATAGTGTTATATGAAAGGCTCATATGCCTTGTTCTCTTAGTCACGCATGCTTATCAAGCGATTGCGTGATGAATGAAGCGTAACTTCATATGAGCCTTTCATATAACACTATCGCACGGAACAGCAATGTTTCCACGTAGTGTAATGGTAACACGCGCTCCCGGTTTGAGTAGAGATGATCTGGGTTCGATCCCGCCCGGTGGACTAGCTTTTTTTCTGTGCGATAGTTTAATCAATTGTGATTTCAAATGTTTTTTCTAGCGAAAAGCGCCATATAAAAATCCTTGAATGTTTTCTTTTATTGTTAACTGTTTAAACAATACGATTGCACAAACTTAAAGCGAGGGATGAAAAAAGTCGTTGAAGTTGTATTGAAGACATGATATCGCAATATAAAGCTTCAAATCCTGGTTTCCCTCATTCGTCCCAAGTAGCTGAATGTGGTTCAAGTCCTGTCCGGTGCACTTGCTTTTTTCGGTGCGATAGTTCGATCGACTGTCATGTGTATTTTATTTTTTGAAAAGTTTATTTAGATTTTTAATAGATGTAGGAGAGCACTTTATTCTCAATTCGGGAGACGCGACACGTTATCATTCAAACTTATCAAGAAAACATCATAAAGGTTTGAAAATTAGGCCTCATGGAATTCAATAGACCTGACGGTCTAATCAGTCACGAACTCAAGTAAAAAAAGAAGTAAAACTGTCAGATATTTACTCTGAGGCAGTAGATTCGATTTCATGCTTCATAAACCACGAATCAAAGGTTGATTGAACATATAACAACAAGAGATTGAACATATAACAACAAGAGATTGAACATATAACAACAAGAGATTGAACATATAACAACAAGAGATTGAACATATAACAACAAGAGATTGAACATATAACAACAAGAGATTGAACATATAACAACAAGAGATTGAACATATAACAACAAGAGATTGAACATATAACAACAAGAGATTGAACATATAACAACAAGAGATTGAACATATAACAACAAGAGATTGAACATATAACAACAAGAGATTGAACATATAACAACAAGAGATTGAACATATAACAACAAGAGATTGAACATATAACAACAAGAGATTGAACATATAACAACAAGAGATTGAACATATAACAACAAGAGATTGAACATATAACAACAAGAGATTGAACATATAACAACAAGAGATTGAACATATAACAACAAGAGATTGAACATATAACAACAAGAGATTGAACATATAACAACAAGAGATTGAACATATAACAACAAGAGATTGAACATATAACAACAAGAGATTGAACATATAACAACAAGAGATTGAACATATAACAACAAGAGATTGAACATATAACAACAAGAGATTGAACATATAACAACAAGAGATTGAACATATAACAACAAGAGATTGAACATATAACAACAAGAGATTGAACATATAACAACAAGAGATTGAACATATAACAACAAGAGATTGAACATATAACAACAAGAGATTGAACATATAACAACAAGAGATTGAACATATAACAACAAGAGATTGAACATATAACAACAAGAGATTGAACATATAACAACAAGAGATTGAACATATAACAACAAGAGATTGAACATATAACAACAAGAGATTGAACATATAACAACAAGAGATTGAACATATAACAACAAGAGATTGAACATATAACAACAAGAGATTGAACATATAACAACAAGAGATTGAACATATAACAACAAGAGATTGAACATATAACAACAAGAGATTGAACATATAACAACAAGAGATTGAACATATAACAACAAGAGATTGAACATATAACAACAAGAGATTGAACATATAACAACAAGAGATTGAACATATAACAACAAGAGATTGAACATATAACAACAAGAGATTGAACATATAACAACAAGAGATTGAACATATAACAACAAGAGATTGAACATATAACAACAAGAGATTGAACATATAACAACAAGAGATTGAACATATAACAACAAGAGATTGAACATATAACAACAAGAGATTGAACATATAACAACAAGAGATTGAACATATAACAACAAGAGATTGAAGTCATGAGCTCGTGGAAAGTATTTTACACATATAATTTTCTTAACCCGTATGGATCCAGAAATTTTCGAGAGCAAAAAAAGGATACTTAAAACATGATTTGTTGGAAAAAATGGAAATATTAATATATATATATATAAGCTTATTTAAGCCAGGTTCGAAAACTATCTCGTTTTGAGCGTTTGAAATTTCATAGCATTATATACTTTAATATCTTTCCAAATCAATTAGACTTTGTAGGTCTTTGTACTTTTTTCATTATGAACTCATGTTTTAGTGAAAGTCAAGCCATAACATAAAGATGTTCCATCTTAATTTGACTAGGTCTCATTTTGAACAAGTAGTTATGAAGAGGAAGGCTGCGTCTAATGGAGGACAGAAGAGAAAGTCAACAGAAAGTGTTTCTATTTATCTTTTCCCTTCCATGAAGTTTTTCGGAAAGTAAATCTTTTAATTTCGCAAGAAGTTTTTTATAAACCTTTTTTTCGCCTCTAACTACATATATAGTGGATTTGATTAAGAAGCATGCAAACACGACAAAACCGCGAATTCTTAATTGAGCGTTCAAACAATTCGAAATAACCATGCTGTAATGCAATAGTAAAAATTTCCTGTTTTCGAAAGCCATTTTTTCCAAATGAAATTTATATGGAAAATTTTACTTGAAAACAACTTCTTCTGCGTTCGACGTAGTAAATAATCACATTCAGAAAAAAAAACGGTTCATGCGAAATTTTAACTTTCAATTAGAAGAAATGAAAATTCGAAGCAGGTGGGAAGCCCGTTGGCGAAGCGTATGGCTCTGGACATTGCCCCTTCAGGAGACGATGTCGGTTTACTGTCCACTATGCCCCGTTTGGTTCTTCACAAAGTGATGGACTATTTGTCATTTGATGACCTGCGCCGGCTCAGAACAGTTTCTGAATCGATGAAAACAGTTCCTTTTATGAGTTTGGAATCACTAGATTTTGGAACTATTGATCAAGATTCTTACTAAAACGATAAAAAAGAGATAACGACATTTTGTGAGGCAGCTTTCTAGAGAGATTTGAATATGATAGAAGCAACAGCCTATTGAAGCACTTTATTTTTCAAGTTTACTGCTACAATGCTTCAGATCGACACCACGAGAAACGAAAAAATTTACAATAACCATTTTTAACAGAATAACCTATTATGATTAAAATAAAATTGTGAAATTTTATATTAGGTAAAATGAGCTTTAACGAAAAGTTATTATGTTGTTGTTTTTCAAATGGTTGGAAATCGGGCACTGTTTGCGTTTAACCACCCCCCCCCCTACCGGAGGTTCAATGGGTCAGATGAGTTCAATGGCTCACCAGAGGTTCAATGGGTCAGATGGGCCTGCTCCTACTCCCTTGCATATAAAGGGTGCTATAGAATAAAACGATAACAAATCACGCGAATTGCCTCCTCCTACTCTAGTTGTCGGCACACTCTTCTCTCTATGGTTCTAAAGCACCTTATATATGAAAGTGTGCTCTCTTGAATAGTCAGACGAATGAACCATTGAACCACTTTTAGGGGGTTGGAGTACGGAAAATCGTGTAGTGCCATTCTTGTAATCAGCGGGAGCTGATTAATAACAATACGGATGAATATCATTATGAAAATAGAAATATAATCATGAAAATATAAAACCAAATTTGAAGATCGTGGAGAGCCATTTCTGGTATCAGCGGGAGCTGAGTGCATCCCCGAGAGTGCTTTGCACTCTCTTCTCCGCCCTCTCCACTCATCATTTCAACACTCTTTTTCATCTCAATCAATATCTGCGCCAGCTTCTTCTGATTATCGATCGCTCTCGCATCCGAATCATTGACTTCTCACATGTGAAGTCCATAAACTGCTCTCAATTACACTACCTATTCACGGTAGTCTATTTATTCATGCACGGTTTAAAGAAGTTTTGAGTTTTAGAAATAATGTCAAATTTCGACTTTTCGTTTATTTTTTCTTCTTGAGCAGCATGAAAAAAGATCTTAAAGCGTGATTGAACCCAGCCGTCTATTACATACCGAGGCGCTTTTATGCAAACTACTACCTAGAATAGATTCATGAAAAAAGTACTTCAGGCTAAATGACTAGGTCACTTGAAATTTGAAAAAATGAATTAAAAAAATTGCTCGTCTAGAGAAGAGGACTCTCGAATCAGGAGAAAAGATTTAGAGAGGATGAAAAGGTATAGGGCAGGTAAGAGAGAGATATGAAAATACAGGTGGTCAAGCCTGACAAGACCTCTTGGCTTCCTTACAGCGAAGGTCTTCCGCTGCTGTCAACGAACATGTGTGATTGCTTTAAGGAGCCTCTACAATCAGTGAAAGCCTTGAAGTTATCCGGGTGCATCATGGGAACGAACACGTGGGAGAGTATCGCCTTCTTCTTCCCGAATGTCCAGTTTCTGACTATTTCGAGTTGCCCTTCTGATCACAAGTTGGTTCACTTTAATTAGCTGTTTTGGGCTACCGATTATGGTAACATGGTTGTTTTCTTCAAGCAGTGGATTTGTATCAGTTTTTCTTTTTGAGAGAGCGCAGATTTGTGTTTTTCCAAAGAATTCTAGGATCTAATCCTAGGAGATATGTATAACTGAATTGTCGAGTGGATATTAGCTAGTGACGCAAGTATGTACCATATTTCAAACTTATGTCACATTTCTTAATGTTTTGAAATAATGATGAAGAAAATAATAATAACCTAACTCCAGGAACGAAGAAGAGTCTTCTGCAGACCTGAAGGAAGAGAAAGAGAAGTTCAGGGAAGAGAGAAGATCGCAAGTCCAGGCTTTGCGAGTCTTATTCCCTGCCATTCGGATCATTCAGTTTCAATAAAGAAGAGCAGCTGGGATAATGCAACTCTTTTCTATTTTTCCCATTGTTTCTTCATTCACTCATGCACTTGGTCACATATTTTTTTTGCAAATGTAATGATTGGAAGAAGAAAAGAAGAAAGGAAATTTTCTTAAAATTGATTGACTCATTCAATAAATTTCTTCATTCAAAAATCAAAAAAAAAGCTCATTAAAAGTCAAAAAAATTCAAAAAAGAAACATGTGTGACAATCGTGTGGTGTGACGTGAACCGAATCCACGACCTTTGCTTTCCGGGTGATGCTCTTACCCACTGAGCAGCACAAACACACACGGACACATACATACACACACATAGCTTTATCGTCGAATGATGACTCAATAGGAGTCACAACTATTTTTTCTTATTCTTGTTCTCCTGTGTAGCTACCATGCAATAACTCTCTCCGCTTTTCATTACTGAATACCTCCAAAGGTATTGCCTTGCTCTCTTAGGCGCGCATGCTCATGAAGCGAAAGCGTTGTGGAAGAAGCATAAATCCGAAATTTACAGTTTAAAGGTAGTGACGCTTGGTTGAAACGACAATTGATGTTACCATCGCACGAAAAATAGCAATGTGTTACCGTGGTGTGATCAGGCGTTAAATAGACCGGTCTAAGTCATGTTTGTACGCGCCAAGCGAGTTGAAAAAGGTATGAGGAAAGGTAAAAAGAGTGGAAATAGAATCATTCCCCTTTCTTTGCTCACACTGAGCAGTCGGTGATCTACCCACGTCTCATATTGACTAGTTTGCTTCTCTAAATGCCTAGCAAACGTTCCCCCATTGCCCCTCCCCCCGAATACGAGAAAAGGCTTGATGAGATGATGGAAAAAATTACTCGACTCGAGAGTATAGTCGAGCAAAGAAAAAGATTTTTATGTGAAGATGAAAAAAATTGCCATAAACAACTTTATTCTCAGGCGATTCGAACATCTTAGTAAAAAAAAACCTGTTGAGGGCAGTAAAAGAATTCTATGCATAGAAGAAAAAAAAACCATAGAAAAAATACAAATTGAGGCAGTTCGAACACTTGAAAGAAAAAATTTCAAGGTAGAGTGAAAAAATATTAAAAACTACCCTAAAAAAAGAGAGTAGTCTCGCAATTCGAGCACCTGTCGATGAAGCAAATTAAACATACAGTTGAAGATTCCCATGTGTAGATTGGTAGAAAAAATTATTGAAAACTGAAGCTTAGGCAGTTTGAAATCTCTTTTAAAAGTTTTTCAGTTACTATTGAAAAGTCCTATTCCTTGATTGAAAAAACCTTTAACAAACTAAAAACTCAAGCAGTTCAAACAGTATATCAAAAAGTTTCTCAGGTTTAGAAAAAAAATAATTTCTCAATATAAAAATCCAGGTTCTGTTTTTTGAAAAAAAGTCTTAGTTCAAGATGGGAAAAATTACAACAAAAAATAAAATTCCAGGCGAATTGAACTTCTCATCAAAGAAAAAAATTAAAGCAGTCCAATCGTCGTATTAAAAAATATTCACTTACAGCGAAAGAGTAGAGTGTGTATGTAGAAAAACTTCTAAAAAACTGAATATTCAAGTAATCAGAACAACTTAGTGGAGAAAAAAATTCCAGGTCTAGTGAAAAAGCCCCGAATGTATATAAAAGAGAAAAGCTTACGAACTGGAATTTCAGGAATTTTGATCAACTCATTGAAAAAAATTACGAGGTTTAAATGAAAGTCCTTTAAGCAAATTTTTAGAAAAATTTCGTAGAAGAAACCTAATACATAGTCAAGCAACTCGCAAGCCTTCTCAACAAAAAAAATTTAGGTGAAGAAAAAGAGTCCTGTATATATTTGGGAGAAAAAGACACACGGAATGAATCAAGATTTCAAGCAACTCAAACACATTTTTGTAAGAAGTTTATAGGTACAGTTTTTTAAAAAGCGGGCGGGCCGAACAGCTCATCAAAAAAGCTAGTTTTTTGTGAAAAAAAAATTTCCATGTTCAGAAAAAAACTACTATATTGAAAACTTTGAACCTTCTGTTGAAAAAAAACTCTCAGGTTCAGTTGAAAGTCTTTTTTGTGAATTGAAAAAAAACCTTTTTTTAAAAAAACCTGATTGTCAGACGTTTGCAAACTTACTAGAAAAGTTTCCTGGATATAGTAAAAACGAATTTATGTGCATTTGTAGAAGAAAACTATTCCAGGAACAAATGAAAATTTGGAGATTGGTAGAAAAGTCCGGAATAAGAATTAAACTAAAAGTTTCATTTAGAAACACTCTATAAAGTTCAAAAAAGGTTTAGTTGAATAGTCCTGAGTTAAAATTTGAGAGAGAAGTCATGTAAAAAATAAGAAAAGAAAAGGCGAAGAATCCTATTTGCCAGAAAAAAACCTGAAAATTCAGGCGACCAAAAAAATCTCAATAAGTTTTTCCAGGTTTTAGTGAATAAGTTCTTATGTTCGAGTTAAAAAAAACCCTTCAATTAACTCGAACTTTAGCATTTCAAACCTTTTATAGAAAAAGAGCTTTTTAAACAAAAAGTCCTATCATTGGATGCAGAAAAAATTCTTAGACCGATTTCTTAGACAGTTTTCCAACCTTCTCAAAAAAAACTAACCGGTATAGAAATAGATTCTTATTAAAAAATTTTTTTAAAAAATCCCATAAAGAGCTTTATTCTCAGGCGATTCGAACATCCTAGTGAAAAACGTTTGGGGGCAGTAAAAGAGTTCTATGCATCGAATGGGAAAAAAACATAGAAAAATTACAAGTTCAGGCAGTTCGAAAAATTGTAAGAAAAAAATTGGTACAGTGCGAAAAATATGAAGAGATACCCTAGAAAAAATCCAGTTGTCTCGCAATTCGAACAACTATAGAGAAAAAAATTCGACAAACAGTTAAATATTCCCATGCGTAGATTGGTAGAAAAACTTCTGTAAAACTGAAACTTAGGCAGTTTAAAATCTGTTTTGGAAGTTTTCCAGGTACTTTTGGAAAGTCCTGTTTGTTGATTGAGAAAATCATTGAAAAACTAAAAACTCAAGCAGTCCAAACAGTCTATTAAAAAGTTTCTCAAGTTTAGAAAAAAAATTTCTGAATTAAAAAATTCCAGGTTCTGTAAAAAAAAATTCTTAGTTCTAGATGGGAAAAATTTACCACAAAAATCAAAACTCCTGGCGAAACAAAACTCCTTCTCATCAAAGAAAAAATTAAATGTAAAGCAGTCCAATCGTCTTATTATAAGAAAAAAATATTATGTACATAGATTGGTAAAAAAGTCCTAAAAAACTGACTACTTAAAAGTATTCAGAACAACTTAATGGAAAACAAAAAAGTCCAGGTTTAGTGAAAAAGCCCCGAATGTATATAAAAGAGAAAAGCTTACAAACTGGAATTTCAGGACTTTTGATCGACTCGTTGACAAAAAATTACCAGGTTTAAATGGAAGTCCTTTAAGCAAATTTTTAAAAAAAATTCCGTAGAAGAAACCTAGTAGTCAGGCAATTCGCAAGCCTTCTCAAAAAAAATTTTAGGTGACAAAAAGAGTCCTGTATATATTTGGGGTGAAAAAGACCCACGGAATAAATCAAGATTTCAAGCAACTCAAACACATTTTTGAAAGAAGTTTATAGGTACAGTAAAAAAAAGCGGGTGGGCCAAACAGCTCATCAAAAAAGCTAGTTCTTTTGTGAAAAAAAATTCCCATGTTCAAAAAAAACTACTATATGGAAAAATCTGAACCTTCAGTTGGAAAAAAAATCTCAGGTTCAGTTGAAAGTCTTTCTTGTGAATTGAAAAAAATCTTTCTTTAAAAAAAAAACAAGTCTGATTGTCAGACGTTTGCAAACCTAGTAGAAAAGTTTCCTGGATATAGTAAAAACGATTTATGTGTAGATTACAAAAAAAAATACTAGAAAAACTAAAGTCTTAGGCAATGCGAACCCCTCTTCTATGGAAGATTGGAAAAAGTCTCACAAAAAACAAATTTTCAGGCACACTTTATGAGAAAAAGAGTCCTATGGGTAAAAAAAAATGAAAAACTGAGAAAAAAACGAAAAAAATGAAAAACTGAAATTATATGTGCGAGAGTGCAAAGCTGCCGTTGCTCATTGCTTGGCCAGAGCAATAAGAAACGACAGAGTTGCATTGCGAATTTTTTTAAGGATTGGCGACTACAGAAAGCATTTGTAGCAGAAAACTATTCCAGGAACAAATGAAAATTTGGAGATTGGTAGAAAAGTCCGGAATAAGAATTAAATTAAAGTTTCATTTAGAAACACTCTATAAAGTTCAAAAAAAAGTTTAGTGAAAGAGTCCTGAGTTAAAATTTGAGGGAAAAGTCATGGGAAAAAATTTGATGGAAAAGTCATGTAAAAAAAATTTTAAAAAGCGAACAATCCTATTTGCCAGAAAAACTGAAAATTCAGGCGACTGAAAAAAATCTCAATAAGTTTTTCCAGGTTTTAGTGAATAAGTTCTTTTTTCAAATTGAAAAAAAACCCTTCAATTAACTTGAACTTCAGCATTTTGAACCTTTCGTAAAAAAAGAGCTTTTTAAACAAAAAAGTCCTATCAGTGTATGCAGAAAAAGTTCTTAGACTGATTTCTTAGACAGTTTTCCAACCTTCTCAAAAAAACTTACAGGTATAGAAAAAGATTCCTATGTGAAGATGAAAAAAATTCCCATGAAGAACTTTATTCTCAGGCGATTCAAACAACCTAGTGAAAAACTGTTGGGGGCAGTAAAAGAGTTCTATGCATCGAATGGGAAAAAACATAGACAAATTGCAATTTCAGGCAGTTCGAACACTTGTGAGAAAAAATTTGGTACAGTGCTAAAAATAGGAAAAGATACCCTATAAAAAAATCAGTTGTCTTGCAATTCGAACACCTATCGACAAAAAAAATTCGACGAGCAGTGAAAATCAAGATGGGAAAATTACCACAAAAAATAAAATTCCAGGCGAATTGAACTTCTCATCAAAGAAAAAAATTAAAGCAGTCCAATCGTCGTATTAAAAAAAAATTCACTTACAGCGAAAGAGTAGAGTGTGTTTGTAGAAAAACTTCTGAAAAACTGAATATTTAAGTAATCAGAACAACTTAGTGGAGAAAAAAATTCCAGGTCTAGTGAAAAAGCCCCGAATGTATATAAAAGAGAAAAGCTTACAAACTGGAATTTCAGGAATTTTGATAACTTCATTGAGAAAAAATACCAGGTTTAAATGAAAGTCCTTTAAGCGATTTTTAAAAAAATTTTCGTAGAAGAAACCTAATACATAGTCAAGCAACTCGCAAGCCTTCTCAACAAAAAAAAATTTAGGTGAAGAAAAAGAGTCCTGTATATATTTGGGAGAAAAAGACACACGGAATGAATCAAGATTTCAAGCAACTCAAACACATTTTTGAAAGAAGTTTCTAGGTACAGTTTTTTAAAAAGCGGGTGGGCCGAACAGCTCATCAAAAAAGCTAGTTTTTTTGTGAAAAAAATTCCCATGTTCAAAAAAAAACTACTATATTGAAAAATCTGAACCTTCTGTTGGAAAAAAAACTCTCGGGTTCAGTTAAAAGTCTTTCTTGTGAATTGAAAAAATATTTCTTTAAAAAAAAACCTGATTGTCAGACGTTTGCAAGCCTACTAGAAAAGTTTCCTGGATATAGTAAAAACGAATTTATGTGTAGATTACAAAAAAAACTAGAAAAACTAAAGTCTTAGGCAATGCGAACCCCTCATCGAAGGACGTTCAGTTAAAAAGTTCTATGTGAAGATTGGAAAAAGTCGCACAAAAAAATAAATTTTCAGGCACACCTTATGAGAAAAAGAGTCCTATGGGTAAAAAAATGGAAAACTGAAATTAGATGTGCGAGAGTGCAAAGCTGCCGTTGCTCATTGCTTGGCCAGAGTGTCATAGAGCGTCTTCCTGGCGTCGTCTTGCCGAACGCGAGCTCTAAATAGTTTAAACAGGCTTAATTCTGAACATTGCTTGGAAAAAGTTTCTGATCGAAACGTTCCTGGCTCAAAAAAGCCAACATATAAACGAATAGAGATCAAACACATTGTAAGAAATTTTGGAAAAACAGAATATTCAGAGAGTTTTTGAAACACTTTTTCGAACGAGTGTGTGCTATAAAAAGAGTTTCCTAGGACAAATTTGTGGGATCACTTCTTTTTTCTGAAGGAAGGATAGATGATTTTTTTTTAAATCACTTCATGAAGAGCTCTTTTTGTGAGCGATTTCAGTATCCATAGCAACTTTGAACTAGCTTTTCTACTCAAAAAGAATTTTCAAAAAAAGCTATTTTCCTACCATCTGTTTTATTTTTTAGACATATCTGAAACCATTTAATGCTATGAAAAACTTTTTTCTGATGGAGGTGACGAAGACTATTTATCCGATCTTTACGCATTAGATTTGTAAGTGCCTGTTGTGTCCCCTTTTACTTTTTACTCTTCAAATGTTTTTTTCTCGTTTTCGTTGTTTTATGTCTGAGTGTATGCGACAACAAGCATAACTTTGACGAAAACAGCCCCGTGCTGAAAGGGAAATGCTCTTACAAGGGAAAAATACAACACGATTGAGGAATCAACTTCGGTATAAGTATTTTATTCTCCCATTTATACCACATAGTGTTACTTCTAATAAAACTGACTAACTCAAATAAAATTTTAAAAAAGAGTTTTGTGAGTTATCATTCTTAAGATTACTCACACACTTGCAATATAAATTTGATGCTGAGTAGACACATTTTATTAATTCTGAAAAAAATTTCGGTCCAGTATTTATCAGCGAAAGATGTTTTTTAATGCCTTTTTTTTAAAATAATTATCGTGATTAGCTCATTGTAGGCGTTTTTGTCACAGTATATGAAAAAACTCCTCTAAGTTTGACATTGAAAAGATTCTGAAAGTTATAAGAACGAAAAAATCAACAAGCATAATTTTTCGTCGCAACTGACCTCTCCATCAAAAGACGATCAGTCGCCCAATCTTCACTTGTCCAACTATTCTGCAAACTACAAATTCGAACTTAAATGTATATGTATGCACAAACGTAAACATATGCGCATAAACAATACATGAATACATTCACATATTCACATGCAAGCATTCATGTCAAAAAGCAGTATATGTATGAAAATGCGTCCAGACATAGTACAAAATTTTTTTTAATATTGAAAACCGAAGCGCAGTGTTATTCATTTTGCTACTTCATTAACCGCAAGAAAAGCAACAAAAACAAATGCCTCTGCCGTGTCACTCATCATAGAAGCAAAGTATTGAGCTTAGTAAGCACTCTAATCTCAAATTTTCTAAACATTGATTTTCGAAAGGAATTTTTCGGACTTGATTACAGGAGAGAAAAAAACGAATTTTCAGAAATTTGGTATGATTTCATCTGTAATTGCATGGAAATTTTTTCCGATGGAACAAAAAAATATATCTGATTAAAATTTTAAACTTCATGGGATGTTTAACAGAAAAAGGAATGCTTCTATGAATAATTTAATAAACTCGCATACCACGGACATAAGAGAAAGTGAGAAGGAGATGCAAAGAGCTTCTCTTCAAACATTCTTCCCCCTATAACGTCAACCTCACAATTTAAAACTGAATTTGTTCCGCTTGTTTCGTTTTAAACAGTGGATCAGTCTGTTGAACGTTATGTGTACATAATACACACTCTCTCAGTCTTAGATGACAACGACCTCACCCTCATAGTGATATATGGAATGTGACCCGTGTTTCGTTCAAAAACAATTGCTAAGAGGCAGAATGAAAAGAAAGAGAAAAACCACACGTCGGTAGATCAGTCAAGTGATGAGAGCTTGCGAGAATGCTGAGAGATAGTATGAGAGCACAAAGAGAATTCCCACATCTATAGGTCAGGCAAGCGTTGATAGCTTGCCAAAATGCTGAGAGAAAGTATGAGAAGACAGAGAGAAATCATACAATGATAGGTCAGGCAAGCGATGATAGCTTGCCAAAATGCTGAGAGAAAGTATGAGAAGACAGAGAGAAATCATACAATTATAGGTCAGGCAAGCGATGATAGCTTGCCAAAATGCTGAGAGAAAGTATAAGAAGAAAGAGAAAAACCACACGTCGGTAGATCAGTCAAGTGATGAGAGCTTGCGAAAATGCTGAGAGATAGTATGAGAAGACAATGAGAATTCCCACTTCGATAGGTCAGGCAAGCGATGATGGTTTCAACAAAACAGAGAAAAAGTCGGGGGAAGACAGAAAAGTAAAAGTTGAGATTGGGTGGGCAAAAGCGTGATACATTGCGGTTTCCTCTACTCTTAAAAGCAGTCAAGATAGAATGGCTAATCAATTCAAATACAGAGTGCAGCATAAAAATGGAAAATTGGTTTTAAGCCATTCTATTTTCGAGAAAGAAAAAATAGGCTTGACAGTACATGAATGTTTATCGGAAATATTGTAGATAACCGATGAAAAAAATCATTCGATTCGGCCACCGTACAAATTAACAACCCGCTTGAGACGCTCTTCAAATTTTTGAATCGTGTCTCGCAAGTATTCAAGAAAAAGACGCTCCCATTACTTAGTCAGACGGGCTTTGATGACGTCCAAATTTTTAGGACGTGTTGCAAAGACTTTCGACTGCAAGTAGCCCCAAATATGTAGGACAATCGAACGGGTTAAGATCAGGAGAAGAAGCCGGCCACTCCGACTTGGTCACGAAGGCCGGAAGATTGGCTCGCATCACTCCTGAGTGAACTTCGCAGTGCGGCAAGGCGCTCCGTCTTGCTGGAAGACATATGACATATACTCATTTAAGATCTTCTCCGTGTGTGAGTTGCGATCGAGCTCCACGCCCTCGTCGACGGAGTAGAGAGGGCTCTTGCCAGAGGAACATATTGCACCCCAGACCATAATCTCGTTGTTGACACATCTGCCTCTCTGATCCACGATCTGAGCAGTAGGAGCGAGAATACGCTTGATTTGGGATTGTACTCTTATTCCACTCGGAAGAGCTTCTCATCTGAGAAGACGAACGAACAGAGCGAGTCACTTGCGAGCCGCCTCAAGAGAGCCTCACATTTTTTTCTTTCTTTCAAGCTTGTTTTTCTCCGTAAGTGATTTTTTTTCCTGGTAAGAAAAGTCTCAGCTTGCAATTAACTATCCTTAAAACAGACCGCTCTGAGACCTTTAGGTCTTCCTCCATCTTCCGCATGCTTTCGCTTTTCGGTAGATCTGTTCTTCACTTTGTTGACAATGTTAGAAACAGTTTCGGTATTTGGTCGACCGTTCCTGTGACGGTACTTCAAGTTTCCTTTCTCTTTGTAACGATTTACAGCCTCAATACCTTTAAAAAGTTGATTTTGAGGGTTTTTGCTATGACTGGATTTGATATTCCGCGACGATGGAGATTGACGATTTTGTGCTTTTAGTGAGTGGTATGGGGGTGATAGCAACAATAGAATAGGAACTGTAACAATTTTATACTGCTTTCGGCATCCATATTTCCCGCACTAGGGAAAAGTTTAAGATATGAAGAAACTATTTCGGGAAAATTTTTAAAATTTTTCCAGTATCTCCGAAAGTTATTGATTTTTGAAGTTTGTGCTTTTAGTGAGTGGTATGGGGTGATAGCAATATAATAGCAACTGTAATAACTTTATACTGCTTTAGGCATCCATATTTCCCGCACTAGGGAAAACTTTAAGATATGAAGAAACTATTTCGGGAAAATTTTTGAAATTTTTCCAGTATCTCCGAAAGTTATTGATTTTTGATGTTTGTGCTTTTAGTGAGTGGTATGGGGTGATAGCAATATAATAGCAACTGTAATAACTTTATACTGCTTTAGGCATCCATATTTCCCGCACTAGGGAAAAGTTTAAGATATGAAGAAACTATTTCGGGAAATTTTTTGAAATTTTTCCAGTATCTCCGAAAGTTATTGATTTTTGAAGTTTGTGCTTTTAGTGAGTGGTATGGGGTGATAGCAATATAATAGCAACTGTAATAACTTTATACTGCTTTAGGCATCCATATTTCCCGCACTAGGGAAAAGTTTAAGATATGAAGAAACTATTTCGGGAAAATTTTTGAAATTTTTCCAGTATTTCCGAAAGTTATTGATTTTTGAAGTTTGTGCTTTTAGTGAGTGGTATGGGGTGATAGCAATATAATAGCAACTGTAATAACTTTATACTGCTTTAGGCATCCATATTTCCCGCACTAGGGAAAAGTTTAAGATATGAAGAAACTATTTCGGGAAATTTTTTGAAATTTTTCCAGTATCTACGAAAGTTATTGATTTTTGAAGTTTGTCCTTTTAGTGAGTGGTATGGGGTGATAGCAATATAATAGCAACTGTAATAACTTTATACTGCTTTAGGCATCCATATTTCCCGCACTAGGGAAAAGTTTAAGATATGAAGAAACTATTTCGGGAAAATTTTTGAAATTTTTCCAGTATCTCCGAAAGTTATTGATTTTTGAAGTTTGTGCTTTTAGTGAGTGGTATGGGGTGATAGCAATATAATAGCAACTGTAATAACTTTATACTGCTTTAGGCATCCATATTTCCCGCACTAGGGAAAAGTTTAAGATATGAAGAAACTATTTCGGGAAAATTTTTGAAATTTTTCCAGTATCTCCGAAAGTTATTGATTTTTGATGTTTGTGCTTTTAGTGAGTGGTATGGGGTGATAGCAATATAATAGCAACTGTAATAACTTTATACTGCTTTAGGCATCCATATTTCCCGCACTAGGGAAAAGTTTAAGATATGAAGAAACTATTTCGGGAAAATTTTTGAAATTTTTCCAGTATCTCCGAAAGTTATTGATTTTTGAAGTTTGTGCTTTTAGTGAGTGGTATGGGGTGATAGCAATATAATAGCAACTGTAATAACTTTATACTGCTTTAGGCATCCATATTTCCCGCACTAGGGAAAAGTTTAAGATATGAAGAAACTATTTCGGGAAAATTTTTGAAATTTTTCCAGTATCTCCGAAAGTTATTGATTTTTGAAGTTTGTGCTTTTAGTGAGTGGTATGGGGTGATAGCAATATAATAGCAACTGTAATAACTTTATACTGCTTTAGGCATCCATATTTCCCGCACTAGGGAAAAGTTTAAGATATGAAGAAACTATTTCGGGAAAATTTTTGAAATTTTTCCAGTATCTCCGAAAGTTATTGATTTTTGAAGTTTGTGCTTTTAGTGAGTGGTATGGGGTGATAGCAATATAATAGCAACTGTAATAACTTTATACTGCTTTAGGCATCCATATTTCCCGCACTAGGGAAAAGTTTAAGATATGAAGAAACTATTTCGGGAAAATTTTTGAAATTTTTCCAGTATCTCCGAAAGTTATTGATTTTTGAAGTTTGTCCTTTTAGTGAGTGGTATGGGGTGATAGCAATATAATAGCAACTGTAATAACTTTATACTGCTTTAGGCATCCATATTTCCCGCACTAGGGAAAAGTTTAAGAGATATGAAGAAACTATTTCGGGAAAATTTTTGAAATTTTTCCAGTATCTCCGAAAGTTATTGATTTTTGAAGTTTGTGCTTTTAGTGAGTGGTATGGGGTGATAGCAATATAGTAGCAACTGTAATAACTTTATACTGCTTTAGGCATCCATATTTCCCGCACTAGGGAAAAGTTTAAGATATGAAGAAACTATTTCGGGAAAATTTTTGAAATTTTTCCAGTATCTCCGAAAGTTATTGATTTTTGAAGTTTGTGCTTTTAGTGAGTGGTATGGGGTGATAGCAATATAATAGCAACTGTAATAACTTTATACTGCTTTAGGCATCCATATTTCCCGCACTAGGGAAAAGTTTAAGATATGAAGAAACTATTTCGGGAAAATTTTTGAAATTTTTCCAGTATCTCCGAAAGTTATTGATTTTTGAAGTTTGTGCTTTTAGTGAGTGGTATGGGGTGATAGCAATATAATAGCAACTGTAATAACTTTATACTGCTTTAGGCATCCATATTTCCCGCACTAGGGAAAAGTTTAAGATATGAAGAAACTATTTCGGGAAAATTTTTGAAATTTTTCCAGTATCTCCGAAAGTTATTGATTTTTGTGCTTTTAGTGAGTGGTATGGGGTGATAGCAATATAATAGCAACTGTAATAACTTTATACTGCTTTAGGCATCCATATTTCCCGCACTAGGGAAAAGTTTAAGATATGAAGAAACTATTTCGGGAAAATTTTTGAAATTTTTCCAGTATCTCCGAAAGTTATTGATTTTTGAAGTTTGTGCTTTTAGTGAGTGGTATGGGGTGATAGCAATATAATAGCAACTGTAATAACTTTATACTGCTTTAGGCATCCATATTTCCCGCACTAGGGAAAAGTTTAAGATATGAAGAAACTATTTCGGGAAAATTTTTGAAATTTTTCCAGTATCTCCGAAAGTTATTGATTTTTGAAGTTTGTGCTTTTAGTGAGTGGTATGGGGTGATAGCAATATAATAGCAACTGTAATAACTTTATACTGCTTTAGGCATCCATATTTCCCGCACTAGGGAAAAGTTTAAGATATGAAGAAACTATTTCGGGAAAATTTTTGAAATTTTTCCAGTATCCCCAAAAGTTATTGAGTTTTGAAGATTGTGCTTATCATGATAGTGGTACATATTAAAGAACAAACGCTTGATTATTTCTTACTTAAAAAATTTTATGATACTAACTGAATTCGTTATGGTACATTCAAAACTTTGCAGAGCTTTGCACACCGCACTAAACCTAACAACACAATTTCGTCTTTGATTGTTAACGATGTTCCATTAACATGTCCTTTTGAGATTTCTAACACATTCGCCAAATTTTTCGCTTCTGTAACCTCAAATCCAATTCAAGGTCCATTATCATTAAGCTGTTATTCAACTCCTATTGTGTACAACTCCATTCCATCTCCGATAGACATTCACACAATCTCATCAAGGGTATTGTTCCCAAAATTAACACGTCTCCTGATGGTTTACCTAACATTTACAACACATTTTCATTAAGAACTGCAAAGACGTTTTGCCACTGCCACTAGCCATAATATTTTCTAACTGCTTAACACTTGGTTACTACCCAGCGGCATGGAAAACAGGTTTGATTTAGCCGATTCACAAGAAAGCTAGCAAAAGTGGTACAAAGAAACTTCATTCGAAATATTGCGAATAATGTTATTGAGTGTAGTTGTTGGTTGGGATGCCGAGTTCACGCTTCGAGACAATCATTGAACCTCCGCACTGCACTGTTCCAGGCTGCTTTGTCAAACTCGTCTTTGAACAAGTTTCTCAGGCGACTAATGATCGAGTCCCATGATGGTAATTCCGAACAAGACGGAACATTCAAGCATTGATCGAAGATTTCTTTCCAATCATCTTGACCGGTGAGTCTTCTGCAAAAATGGTAATTGGTTCAGTTTTTCAGTTGCATGGTCTTTTCTCTCGTGATAAAAAAAAACACTGAAGTGGCGAGTGCAATCAAATTAACAGTTTTTTGTTGTTGTTGATGATATTGATCTTATCTAATTTCAATTGATCTAGTCTAATCCAATTACTATGAAAACTCTCATCACTCAATTACAAGGTCCAACACTGAGCCCATACCCTGGTGAGCAAAAAAGTTTCACAAAAATACGAAAACTTCCAAAGAAATTCTACAGGAAATGAATGGGAAGGAAGTACCTTTTGAAGGGTATCGAAGGCTGTTTTTTCGGCGTTCGCATCTCAAGGTCCATGTACTTCTTGTGCATGAGAACGTGCACTGTTCCCACGAAGGCGAAGAAATCGGGCTGGTAAGTCCACGGTCTGTAAATGTTCATTGAACAAACGCAAAGTGGCAATTTACCTTGAACAACTAATCAAAAGTAGGAGCACCGCACCAGTTCTCAACAATTACTTTTGAGGAACAAATGCTTGTAAAAATCATCTAATTCACACTCAAAACACTAATTGAAACGATGAGATTATCAAAAAACTTGTAAATCATTTGTAAACTCATCATTTTCAATTAGTCGGACCGTACCTGCCCTCGAGCATCTCGACACAGTCGAACTGCTCGGTTCCTGCTCTCCCAATGAAAGTATGGTCTCCGAGTGCCCTCATATCGACTGCTCTTCCCCAGTCGATGAGGCGTAGGACGTTTTGAGAGAGAGCTTCTTCCGCCGTGTGAGACTCTTGCGCTCTGTGAAAGAGGAATAGGAAAAGATACTAGACTTCAACACTCTTTACAAAACGTCCTTTTACAATTCTCCCTGGGTGCAGAATTAGAATTGAACAGAAACTGCACGTCTCTTAAACAAATTTCGGAGCTCTAACAGGGTTTTAAAGTCACCTACTTTTAGCTTTTACAGTAACCTGCATGACAAATTACAGTAACTCAACAACTCACTTTCCGATGACCATCCAATTGTCTGGTTTCCCATCAGAATGCATGATCTGTGCGGCGTGCACGCAACGGAGCACTGTGGCCATCTGAATTCCAATCCACGCAAGCATCAAAAAATGAGGATCCTGTCAAAAGAAGGTCTCATTTCAAACAGAACAAGAACAAGACGAGGAAAATGTCAGCTGGCAAACATTTTAATCGAACACAACCTGCATGTTATTGGAGAGTGAGAGGAGGGTCCCGTACGGAATGTACTCCGATAAGATCATCGAGCAGTTTGAGAAGATGAACGCATCCGTTACCTGTACCACATAAAACTTCTTCAGTAACACAAAAAACAACACGAGATCTTACAGTAACCTGCAAAAGCTTCTAATGCGATCTTGAAATTAAACTGCGTGACACACTTGAGTAAACTCTGTGTAAAACTACAATATTGTGCATGAGCGTTTACAGTAACCTGCATGAGATGGGAAAGTATTTCATCGTCTCGTATACGCTTTCTGAGTCCTTCCAAAATGTATACTTCCCATTCGCAAGAAGGAATTTCAAACTGAAAATAGAGCTAATTTTTAACGTAAAATTTCTTCTTTTTTTTACAATGTATAAACACTAAATAAATAGTTCCAGAACTAATAATATAAATATTAAAATGAAGAAAAACTCCATTTCCAGTCAAGCTTGTTTGAAAATCAACCTTGAGTGCAAGTTTCCTTTCGGCATCATCAACACAGAGAAAAACCTGGGCAAAATTGCCTCGAGCAATCAGCCCCTGCACATCAAAGAACTCTCCGCCCAGTTCGAGCTTCTTCTTTGCTTTCGGCAATGCATGAGTGCCCTGAGTTGCACCAACTGATTTAAATTTTTAGACTGAATATTTTCACCTATTTTTTTTGAAACAAAAATCACCTATTTTTCAACAGACTTCTCTGAAAAATAACGAAATGCGTTGACACCAGTCTGTTTCTTATCAAGAGTAAAGGGAGTTATCAAGAGTAAAGGGAGTTATCAAGAGTAAAGGGAGTTATCAAGAGTAAAGGGAGTTATCAAGAGTAAAGGGAGTTATCAAGAGTAAAGGGAGTTATCAAGAGTAAAGGGAGTTATCAAGAGTAAAGGGAGTTATCAAGAGTAAAGGGAGTTATCAAGAGTAAAGGGAGTTATCAAGAGTAAAGGGAGTTATCAAGAGTAAAGGGAGTTATCAAGAGTAAAGGGAGTTATCAAGAGTAAAGGGAGTTATCAAGAGTAAAGGGAGTTATCAAGAGTAAAGGGAGTTATCAAGAGTAAAGGGAGTTATCAAGAGTAAAGGGAGTTATCAAGAGTAAAGGGAGTTATCAAGAGTAAAGGGAGTTATCAAGAGTAAAGGGAGTTATCAAGAGTAAAGGGAGTTATCAAGAGTAAAGGGAGTTATCAAGAGTAAAGGGAGTTATCAAGAGTAAAGGGAGTTATCAAGAGTAAAGGGAGTTATCAAGAGTAAAGGGAGTTATCAAGGGTAAAGGGAGTTATCAAGAGTAAAGGGAGTTATCAAGAGTAAAGGGAGTTATCAAGAGTAAAGGGAGTTATCAAGAGTAAAGGGAGTTATCAAGAGTAAAGGGAGTTATCAAGAGTAAAGGGAGTTATCAAGAGTAAAGGGAGTTATCAAGAGTAAAGGGAGTTATCAAGAGTAAAGGGAGTTATCAAGAGTAAAGGGAGTTATCAAGAGTAAAGGGAGTTATCAAGAGTAAAGGGAGTTATCAAGAGTAAAGGGAGTTATCAAGAGTAAAGGGAGTTATCAAGAGTAAAGGGAGTTATCAAGAGTAAAGGGAGTTATCAAGAGTAAAGGGAGTTATCAAGAGTAAAGGGAGTTATCAAGAGTAAAGGGAGTTATCAAGAGTAAAGGGAGTTATCAAGGGTAAAGGGAGTTATCAAGAGTAAAGGGAGTTATCAAGAGTAAAGGGAGTTATCAAGAGTAAAGGGAGTTATCAAGAGTAAAGGGAGTTATCAAGAGTAAAGGGAGTTATCAAGAGTAAAGGGAGTTATCAAGAGTAAAGGGAGTTATCAAGAGTAAAGGGAGTTATCAAGAGTAAAGGGAGTTATCAAGAGTAAAGGGAGTTATCAAGAGTAAAGGGAGTTATCAAGAGTAAAGGGAGTTATCAAGGGTAAAGGGAGTTATCAAGAGTAAAGGGAGTTATCAAGAGTAAAGGGAGTTATCAAGAGTAAAGGGAGTTATCAAGAGTAAAGGGAGTTATCAAGAGTAAAGGGAGTTATCAAGAGTAAAGGGAGTTATCAAGAGTAAAGGGAGTTATCAAGAGTAAAGGGAGTTATCAAGAGTAAAGGGAGTTATCAAGAGTAAAGGGAGTTATCAAGAGTAAAGGGAGTTATCAAGAGTAAAGGGAGTTATCAAGAGTAAAGGGAGTTATCAAGAGTAAAGGGAGTTATCAAGAGTAAAGGGAGTTATCAAGAGTAAAGGGAGTTATCAAGAGTAAAGGGAGTTATCAAGAGTAAAGGGAGTTATCAAGAGTAAAGGGAGTTATCAAGAGTAAAGGGAGTTATCAAGAGTAAAGGGAGTTATCAAGAGTAAAGGGAGTTATCAAGAGTAAAGGGAGTTATCAAGGGTAAAGGGAGTTATCAAGAGTAAAGGGAGTTATCAAGAGTAAAGGGAGTTATCAAGGGTAAAGGGAGTTATCAAGAGTAAAGGGAGTTATCAAGAGTAAAGGGAGTTATCAAGAGTAAAGGGAGTTATCAAGAGTAAAGGGAGTTATCAAGAGTAAAGGGAGTTATCAAGAGTAAAGGGAGTTATCAAGAGTAAAGGGAGTTATCAAGAGTAAAGGGAGTTATCAAGAGTAAAGGGAGTTATCAAGGGTAAAGGGAGTTATCAAGAGTAAAGGGAGTTATCAAGAGTAAAGGGAGTTATCAAGAGTAAAGGGAGTTATCAAGAGTAAAGGGAGTTATCAAGAGTAAAGGGAGTTATCAAGAGTAAAGGGAGTTATCAAGAGTAAAGGGAGTTATCAAGAGTAAAGGGAGTTATCAAGAGTAAAGGGAGTTATCAAGAGTAAAGGGAGTTATCAAGAGAAAAGGGAGTTATCAAGAGTAAAGGGAGTTATCAAGAGTAAAGGGAGTTATCAAGAGTAAAGGGAGTTATCAAGAGTAAAGGGAGTTATCAAGAGTAAAGGGAGTTATCAAGAGTAAAGGGAGTTATCAAGAGTAAAGGGAGTTATCAAGAGTAAAGGGAGTTATCAAGAGTAAAGGGAGTTATCAAGAGTAAAGGGAGTTATCAAGAGTAAAGGGAGTTATCAAGAGTAAAGGGAGTTATCAAGAGTAAAGGGAGTTATCAAGAGTAAAGGGAGTTATCAAGAGTAAAGGGAGTTATCAAGAGTAAAGGGAGTTATCAAGAGTAAAGGGAGTTATCAAGAGTAAAGGGAGTTATATGGAGTAAAGGGAGTTATCAAGAGTAAAGGGAGTTATCAAGAGTAAAGGGAGTTATCAAGAGTAAAGGGAGTTATCAAGAGTAAAGGGAGTTATCAAGGGTAAAGGGAGTTATCAAGAGTAAAGGGAGTTATCAAGAGTAAAGGGAGTTATCAAGAGTAAAGGGAGTTATCAAGAGTAAAGGGAGTTATCAAGAGTAAAGGGAGTTATCAAGAGTAAAGGGAGTTATCAAGAGTAAAGGGAGTTATCAAGAGTAAAGGGAGTTATCAAGAGTAAAGGGAGTTATCAAGGGTAAAGGGAGTTATCAAGAGTAAAGGGAGTTATCAAGAGTAAAGGGAGTTATCAAGAGTAAAGGGAGTTATCAAGAGTAAAGGGAGTTATCAAGAGTAAAGGGAGTTATCAAGAGTAAAGGGAGTTATCAAGAGTAAAGGGAGTTATCAAGAGTAAAGGGAGTTATCAAGAGTAAAGGGAGTTATCAAGAGTAAAGGGAGTTATCAAGAGTAAAGGGAGTTATCAAGAGTAAAGGGAGTTATCAAGAGTAAAGGGAGTTATCAAGGGTAAAGGGAGTTATCAAGAGTAAAGGGAGTTATCAAGAGTAAAGGGAGTTATCAAGAGTAAAGGGAGTTATCAAGAGTAAAGGGAGTGTGTAGATAAAAAAATGAATCATGAAGAGACGGCAGACTTCAGTCTTACTTGGATGTTGCAAAGTTATAACCCGCACTGCGAGTAAACAGCTTGGTTCACAATGGGGAGATTAATAGAAAAAGGCCACTTGCATCTACACAACAAATAGATCTCAATGTTAAGAATAAAGAAGTCTATGGAGTATCTCAATGAATCTCACCATCCACCGGCCAATTTTTAAGCGTGGAGTTCTGGATGAGCACTGACTCGAGCATTGTCGCCAGTGAATTGCATTAGAAGAGGATTAGAGCATGCCAAACTAGTTTCGAACCGCAAAGTTCAAACCATTACTGACACTCCAGTCTAAATGCTACGTTATCATCATCATTTACATCAAGAAACGAAGAGTCAGATGAAGTCGTTCAACGAAATAGCGCTTCATTCATTACACCGAGAGTAAAGCGTTTGAATTGAAACTAGTGTTTCTACCCGTTGAAAGGGTAATCCAGCTGGGAGCCAAGAGCGGATAACTCACCGGTAGATCATGTCTGTTGAGGGGGCAGGTGGAACTGGCCATGATCCTTCTCCGGAGGGCTGGATCCCAAGGGTTGATGGAGTCTTTGTGGTGGTTCTCCCTCTCCTCCTCCACACATTCCACTCTCTCCTGGCTCTTCTCAGTCTTCCCTTCCCGTGTTTTCTCAGCTTGAACCGGCTATAAAAGTATTTATATTTAATGATATGAACTTTTTCATTTCTTTCTGCTGCAAGAAGTTGCAAAACTTTCGAAATTGAATACAAACTCTCGAAAAATTCAATTTTCGCAACAATCAGAAAACTTGTTTTGAAAAAAAAGAAGAATTAAATGACCCACAAAATTCTGAAAATTAAAAAAAATATTTCAAGTCACTTCACAGTAGCCCCCCCCCCCGTCCCATATCAAAACTAACCCAAAACGTAAGGTGTCATTGGCACTCTAAAAAACCACAAATTGAATTAGAATCGCATAAAATCGCCTTAAAAACAGATTGCAAAGGGCAGATGTCCAACATCGGGGCCTTCCTTGGGCGAGTCGGGGCCTTCCTTGGGCGAGTCGGGGCCTTCCTTGGGCGAGTCCAATTTTAGCCCCGAGATGGCCGATTCGAGTGCCCTCTCAAGCGGTTTCGATTTCCTCTGAGAAACATATTCATACTTGCAGAGAAAAGAACCTTAGCTGAACTATAAAAGTATTCAAATACTCAGTTACACAGTTTAAAAACAGGGACGCCTGGTTCAGACTACAAATGATTATACCATCGCACGGCAAAACCTGTTCAGGGACGCCTGGTTCAGACTACAAATGATTATACCATCGCACGGCAAAACCTGTTCAGGGACGCCTGGTTCAGACTACAAATGATTATACCATCGCACGGCAAAACCTGTTCAGGGACGCCTGGTTCAGACTACAAATGATTATACCATCGCACGGCAAAACCTGTTCAGGGACGCCTGGTTCAGACTACAAATGATTATACCATCGCACGGCGAAACCTGTTCCAGAAGGAGCAGGCGCGTTACCATCAAACCCCGGTAACACATAGCTATTTTTCGTGCGATGGTAACATCAATTGTCGTTTCAACCAAGCGTCACTACCTTTAAACTGTGAATTCCGGATTTATGCTCCTTCCACAACGCTTTCGCTTCATGAGCATGCGCGACTAAGAGAGCAAGGCAATCGGGAGATTCATATAGCACCATCGCACAGAATAGCAATGTATCACTGTTGTGAAATCATACTTCACAAGAGGTCTAGTTCAACGAATGCTCTATCTAAAGGCAAAGAGCGGAGAAGGAAGTGTTGGACATTATTTTAGACTCCGTCGCTCAAAGAACGGTTTTTTCAAAAGTACTGGTGGCCTATGGATGTAATGGCAAAGCGCTTGCTCCCAGATTGAGAAGAGATTGCTAGGTTTGACTCCGAATGGTCGACCAGTTTTGTCACGTACGATGATATAACTAATTCAGCTAAACATTTTAAGCATAGATTTAAAATTCTCAGTAATCATCTCCCACCAGATTATAAAAATGAGCTTTGTATCGTTTCAAGAAATTATTTGAGACTGAACACCAATAAAATGTATTTGCTGACTTTCTCTTGATTCACAGAGAAGCTGCGGATGGAATTGAGTCCGCTTCCGCCCAAAGACTTCCGCTTCATGAGGAAGGCGGAACCGGACACCGCGTCGTCTCCTTAAACATGTGCGCCTTCTTACTATTTCCCATGAGCGAACAAATTTTTTCGACTTGTCACCTAGCCGGAAGCCCTTTTTTCGATGTTTCGCCCTCTTCTTCTTCCACAAGCTTCCTACTACTTGCCTCTTCGCTCCCCTTCTCATCAAACTAGGCTCAACCTGATAAGACGGTTGACTTATTTTTGTCCACTGTCGGTTTCCTAAACCTTCTTCATTCTCCTTGTGAAAAATTCTCCCGTGTGATTCCACCTACTCCAACCTGTCCCAAAAAGGGCTGCGAGTGGTTCTTGCGACTGCAGCTGCGCTGCCTCTTCTTCCTTTTCTTGCACTTCTTCGCCGTCTATCTCGAACATGTTCTTGAAAAACACTGCAAACAACCTCTTTCCCATAGATCTTACAAGAGAAAAAAAAACAATTTTTGAAAGAAAAACTATTTTAATTTTGATTTTTTTTCTAGAGACACATTTAAAAAAAACTAATAGTTTGTTTAATCCATTTATTTAACCCTAAAATTGATCAATACGTTGAGAAATCATTCAATGATCAAGTCAAGAAAAGAGAAACGCCACACTGTCATCGGAAGGCCTATCGTATCCCTTCATCGCGGGCGTCGACGTCACAATACCGCAGCCATGGCCGATTTTGAAGTTGCCAGCCACTGTCTCCTCATCTCAATTGGCAATGAAAATTACTAAACTTAGAAAAAAACTTTCGTGACTTGAAACTTAACTCGAAACACACTGGCAACAGTGGCCATTCGTGACTCTACAGCCTTAAGAGCCTGTCACGGATGGAGCCGGATCATCCAGTCCAGAATCGAGCGCGACCTCAGGTGGCGGATAGAGGGATGCCTCCCTACGAATTATTCGTGCTGGGAGGTAGCGGGAGAAATCCCGCCGCGGACCAAAACTGGGTAGTATAGCTCGTCAAAGGAGGGTGATGCCGGACCGGCCTGGGCATGCCACCGGACAAAACATCAGCCGATACTCCGCTATACTTTTCAATGGCGATTCGAGGCGCCAGTCAAATAGCCTCTTGCCTATCTCCGGTCAACGACAGGCGAGACGTCTCTACTCCCACCCAAAACGATGCTAGGCCGGCTTGACCACCCACTCACAAGGCCTATAGCATGAACAGGTTGCTACAACGATGTCCGCCTTCACAAGGTGCAGCATGACAGTCTCAGGACTGCAAAGGACATCAAAACCCTTCTCCGGACGCATCTTGTCCGAAGAACACGAGAACTTCTCTCATTAAAGAGAGTGTTCATAACCAAGTCTTCGATGCGGGATGCTTGCCGGCCACAACAACAACAACTAAACTTAGAAGTACTCAAGATCTAGAACATTTCTTCTAGATATTCACTTCTTGAGAGAAACAAATTGGTTCCACAAAACGCAATTTAGAGTGCAAATTAACTCTCGAATTACCGTAATCCATTTCCTCAATGGGCTTCAGAGGAGCGCGACCCTGCTCCTTGGTCACAGCAGGTAGGAATGGCTGCCTAAAACAGCAACAAAGTAACTCTTTTTACTCATAAGTTGTTCTTTTAAGGAATCGGTCATGCAGCTACCGCAGTAAAGACAAATAGTATAATTTATAAATAGCCAAACTCAGCCTCAACCAGTTTCTTAAAGTTGAAAGTAAAACTTTTAACCTACTTTAGCGATCGACCTATTGAAAAATTAAGACATATTTTACCTATGGCAATCAAAGATTTCTGAAAGGAAAAAAACTTACGAAAACGGAAGAAAAATCATTTTTGCATTAAAACCATTATCATTACTTTCAAAAACCAAAAACCAAAACCAGTAAAAAACCAACGGAAGAAAAAACCATTACTTTTTCCAATAAAACCATTACTTACATTACCATTACTTTCAAAAACCAAAAACCAAAACCATTAAAAAACCAACGGAAGAAAAAACCAAAAAAAGGGTAGGTTAGAATTTTTTCTTTTCCAACTTTCACGATAAATTTCAAGTACTCCAAATCTTTTCTCCGCCTTACTCGTTGTGAATGCAACAAATCGAAAAGTTTGAATGAAGAACTGACTTGAACTCTTCTGGCTTCTGCTGTTCTTCTTCGTCGTTGTCTACAAAGACGGAAAAGTCCTTCTCGGCGGAAGCTCCCGATGATTGGGTGGAGGCTGTGCGGCATCCGCCTTCTGCTTCCTCCTAATATAAAACCTAGTTTTGAAAGTATTGTTTCTCGAATTTCACTTCCCCCTCTTCTCGCTCACTGCTAGCCCCTCCCCTTATTTTTTGCTTCATGTTTTTCAATACCCTACGTAGCATGGTTCTCTCAACTCTTCAATCTGCGGTAAATGACTTCTCATCTTTTTTCAAATACTTTTTTCATTAACAAAATAGGGCAATAAAATAATCTGAGTTAATTAATCTTACATATGGAGTTAACTCCATAAGAATATCTTAGTATGGAGCTAACTCTCTCTCTCTCTATATATATATATATATATAAGACGATGCTGGGAATAATTTTCGCCAAAATGTTGTTCCTCGGGCAGATTTCCCTTGAAAAACCAAGCTTTTCCATGGTAAGAAACGGAAAAAAGCGCCATGATAAATGGCAGCAAATAACATGCGTTTTGACGGGCCTGCCAAGAAAAACCGTCAAAAAACAAGCTTTCTACTTTGTACTCGTTTTGTCACTGCTAAAGAAGGGACAAAATTTGTAACTGCTTATGTCACTGCCAAAAACGGGCTTTTTTGTGTACTTATTTTTTTCCTGCCAAAATCGGGCTTTTTTTGTCCTTCTTTTGTCTCTGCCAAAACCGGCCTTTTTTTGTCCTTGTTTTGTCACTGCCAAAATCGGGTTTTTGTTTGTCCTTGTTTTGTCACTGCCAAAATCGGGTTTTTGTTTGTCCTTGTTTTGTCACTGCCAAAATCGGGTTTTTTTTGTCCTTGTTTTGCCACTGCCAGAACCGGGATTTTTGTCCTTGTTTTGTCACTGCCAAAATCGGGCTTTTTTTGTAGCCCCTGCAACTCCTTAACCTCATTTCTGGGATGATGGAGGATTGCTCTCAGGAGCTTTTTGGGGAGTGCCAATACTATACTTTGATCTCTTTAAATGTGTGGTTCAGGCTACGTCTTTCAACGAGCCGGATCGAATCTTTACCTCAAACTTGGGTAATTAAACCGACTACAACCGCCACACAAATCTCTACGTACTAGCGCAGCAACATAGATTTTTCTCAACTGTTTACTAAACTCGGTTGGGGTACGTCGCTAGAAGTGGTTAATATGTGGTCGTTGCGGAGCTTTGTTCAACGTACAAAAAGTGTTCCAAAAAAGAGCCGAGTTTGGCAGTGCCAAAACATGACACGAAAGAAAAACAAAATTGTCCCTGATTTGGTAGTGACAAAAAGTGTTCCAAAAAAGAGCCGAGTTTGGCAGTGCCAAAACATGACACGAAAGAAAAACAAAATTGTCCCTGATTTGGTAGTGACAAAAAGTGTTCCAAAAAAAGAGCCGAGTTTGGCAGTGCCAAAATATGTCACAAAGGAAAAAACAAAATTGTCCGTGATTTGGCAGGAACAAAACTTGGCCACAGAGTCATTCATCATTTGGCACTGCGAAATGGTGGCCGATTCTTCGTCCCTATTTTGGCAGCTAAAAAAAGACAAATAACGGAATTTCCTTCTCCCAAGTTCGCATACTCGAAATCTTGGCGAAATAAAGTTTTTGGCTGAGGAACAACATTTCGAGCATTTTGGCGAAAATTATTCCCAGCATCGTCTTATATAAGAAAGCTCAAGAGAAAATTGGCGTTCTGCCAACGAACCAAGAGACTTTTCATCGGAGACTCGTGCGTTCCAGGCGGAAGATTCACTGTGACTGAGAAAGCCGAGATCGCCTGGTTGTAGAATTTCGCCGTGAAAGAGGCGTTTCCAGCAGGAGACGTTGCCGGCAAACCTTGAAATAATGTATTATGATTGCTATTCATTGCCTGGTCGAGTTGGCGACCTTTCTCAACACTGATCGTGCGGATTGGGATTGGGCAGTTTTGCCGCATGCCAACAAAAACCATCGACATAGCTTCTCTTTGCGTTAAAACAGCTTTCACTCTTTACTCCAGAAATATTCAAGAATTTCACAAAAAAGGTTAGTTTTGATTTCATTTTTAAACGAAAGAGAATTTGAGAGAATGGGAAACAGTTCTGTTCGCTTGAGGAACAGCCTTGAAGAAAAATTGGCGAGAGCCTGCATTGAGAGTGTCTTTTCGAAATCCTTCATAACGGAGTAGTGATACTTATTGTTAACACCCCTCACAGCCCTCTATATTGTTATCAGTTGTCCACTCTTGAAATAAGCCAAAAGAAGACGAACTGGTGGCTCTGGTGGAGGGGACTCGCTCGGGGGAGGCTGCTCTCCTTCTCTTGGCCTCCTTCAAACCCTCCTCCTCCGACCTCTGCTTAATCAATAAGTCTCTTTTACCCACTCTTCATTCTTGACCACTACATTTTTCTTTCAATTAACGAGTTGAATGGAACTCTTTCAATTGTCTTATCGTCAGCATCTCATTCGAAAGTTTCTTCGAAATCAAGAATGAGCATATAGGTTAAAATTACAAATATTCTCTTTTTTTCTTTCTGCAACGTCAACCGAAACTGGCCGAACTTGGAATGAAAAATTCATCTTTGAATGAAGTTTTCTATTCTTAATCATACCCGTATAATGAAGATTATCTTAAAACATCAAATCTCTTGCTCACTCTATCCAGAACTTTGAAATCAAATGTAAACATAAAATAAATAATAATCTTCCTCGCGCTTGTTCCCGCCTCGCGGCAGGGTACGCGCTCTCCTGAGATGCAGGACAGACCTATCCTGGTAGAACCAGTGGCTGCCTGCTAGATCACTGCTAGTGTGATTAGCAGCAGTGGGGAGAGTCAGATTAGTGCATCAGCACTACCAACATTTCTTAACCCCCTTGGTTTGGGTGGATCTGTCCGGGGTGGGAGTCGAACTCGGGACTCTTCGCACAATAGTCGAACACACTACCATTATGCCACGCCCGGACATAAACATAATATAAACATTTTTATTTAATTTTTTTCTTATTTCCCACAACACGTTAAATAATATTGATCAGTTTTTGTTTTTAAATAACACGAATTATACTGTACATCTCACAGATACCTTAAACCACTCCATTCTCTTTGCCTTTTTTAATTGACAAGTAAACCTATATAATATTGCCAGAATTCATGAATTAGCACGTCTGAAAGTGATACTTCAACACGTCACAGATTTATTCATGCGCGAATATCATTGAGTAATTGAGTTAACACAATGAGTCCATTGAACCACCTGAGACTTGTTGAACAAGATTATTCTACCCTTTGATGTGAAGGAAGAGGTGATGGAATAGACGACTGACGATGTTGATTGCAGACTGAGAGTGAGCAGAAGCAGGAATTGTCTTCTCTTGCTTCGACGACTCCTGCAGCTTCTCCGCCTCTTCTTTCTTAGCTCCAACAGCCTTCTCTTGCTTCGACGACTCCTGCAGCTTTTCCGCCTCTTCCTTCTTAGCTCCAACAGCCTTCTCCAAAGGCTTCACTTAAACACAATTCCTTCCCATTTCTGTTTCACAAGGTGAAGAAATCGAGCTTTTCCCTACAAAATTTTTTGCAATGAGAGATATTATTATCGTTATTTTTAAGAGACACTTTCCAACCTATTTTTTATACATACTCGATCATCTTAGGTAAATTTTTAACCAGATTTGTATTCGCTTTCCTAACAGTTTTCCTATCTACAAAATAGGAAAACTACAAGCTACAAATTAGGGGGAAAACTCTGACCGGCGTTTTCGGTGTTGAGAGTGATGTTATCCTTTGTCTCCCCCGCCAATTCCATAGTTTCCTCCTGTCAATTCCACAACAATAATCATTTCATGTGAGTATGCACGGGGACCCTCATATATATAGAAATTGAATACTTATAATTAGTCCCTTTCACAGCGGACCCTGCCCGGCGGCGGGATAAACGCTAGGAAGAAGAAGAAGTCCCTTTCAGTTGGATCGATGTCTTCCCCCACATGACTGAACCCGGCAACAGGCAACGAGTTGAAAAAGGCGCTTTCCCCTTCCTTCCTTAGCTTGTGGGGCCGTATTCAGAGACAAAAATGTATTGTAAACTTTATACTAGGTTGTAGTTTCGCCAAAATGGAATTCAGAGAGTATACTTTCGGGTAGAATTTTCACTAAAGTTTAGTAGGAAAGCTGAGACGCTCTCACCCGTCTTGTCTCAGAACCAGGGTGTTTCTCTCACTCGCGCTGCGGGTGGAAAAAAATCAATGCGCTTTGAAAAAACAGCGGAAAACCTTCAGATCTATGCGCTCGGAAATTATTTTCGATTCTTACCTCAGAGAATTTAATAACTCTTTGCGAAAAACACTTCGAACTTTTAGAAATTTTTAAAAACTATGTGATCGAAAAAAATTGTGCGGGTGGTAAGGAACGCTCTGCTCTGAACACAGAACTGAGTTGAACTTAGGTCTACAATATACTAGGGTGAAATTTACCCCTGAGTTCATCTTATACCTCTGAATACGGCCCCTGAGATGAACTTAAGGTTAAATTTTACCCTAGTATATTGTAGACCTAAGTTCAACTCAGTTCTATATTCAGAGACAAGACGGGTGAGAGCGTCGCAGCTTTCCTACTAAACTTTAGTATAAAGTTTACCCTAAAGTATACTCTCTGAATTCCATTTTGGCGAAACTACAACTTAGTATAAAGTTTACCATAAATTTAAGTAAAAATTTTTGTCTCTGAATACGGCCCCAGATCTCATACAGAGAAAAAGTAAATAATATATCATTCCCATAGCTCACCAGCTATTGTCAAACATTTTTCAAAATGACCGTTCATCCGAGAGCTTTCTTCTTGTGGGCTTGAAATAATGAATCTCTTCTTCTACATGCCTTCGCCTCTTGCTTTCTTCTTGTTATTCTGAGCCCCCCCCCCTCGGCCAAGCGGTCACTTTAAATTACAAGTGCCAGTGAGCTATGGAGTCGCACGCCTTATTCCTCAAAAAATTTTAACTTCAAACAATAGTGTTTTCTCTGTTTGAGTATATCACAAAAAAACTTTTTTCGTTGAAATCCCCTCGAGTCGTCAATGGTCACTCGGAAAGTCTTTTGGGCACATTCTGGTAAGCTTTGAGCGTTCCGCTTCACCTGCAGAACGTCTAAATCGGCGATGTCGTGGAACCTGGCGACCCTGTACTCTTCGGGGGAGATCCCCTGGTAGTTGTCTTCTTCTCTGTCAAGAAAACACTCGCGTAACTTGGTGAATCCTCAAATTCATGTTATGAGTCAAGTATTATTCATCATCATCATCACTCAAGAAAAGTCTCTTGAAACTGTTGAAAAAGAAAATTCCGTCTGACTGCATAAAAATGCCCGAAAACATAATCAAACCCTGTCCTATCTGAAGACGATTCTCCTGGGTTGTGACTATCGTATTCGATTGTGAGTTCTTTTTTGCTGCGGCTTTCTCTAGAAGCTGAACACTGCGGCGTCTGCTGCTTCCTGAAAAATGCAGTGTATACATGATTTACAGATTCTTAAATTTATCGGATCTTCAATTTTAGCAGTTTTATTGCCAATAAAAAACTCCTTGCACGTGAATAAGGAGCTAACTTGGGGCTGAGAAAAAGGCGATAGTCTTCTCTTCTTCGGTGTCTTCTCCAAACCAAGAACTCACTTCTGGAAAGGCTTCCGATCCTATCTCTCTGTAATTCAAATAATGATCTCAACTTGATCGTAAAAATTAGTTTTTACAAAATTAATGCCCATTTGAAAAAGATTCCTAAAACATGGAGAGACGAGCGAGAATAGGCCTCCTAAAGAGCTGTCGCTTTTTCTTGTTTCGCCTTTTACAGGTAGATCATCAAATGTCTAAAAATAGAAACGGTCGTTCCTCCAATTTGGGTTTTAAATAATGAATCTCTCCTTTATCTACATTCCAGTTCTCACTTGCTTCTAATTTCCGAAAAAAATTTATTTTAGAATTTTGACAAGTGCAGGTTACAACTTAATACTTTGAATCGGTGCCCCAATAATCTTGTAGAAGCTTTACAAACCGAAACAAAAACAGAAAACTATGTAGAAAATAAAACCAACAAAATACGACAAAAGCATGGTCGGATTAGAGGATCACTCACTGGTTAAATTCAGAACCAAACTTTTCAACCAAAAAATCAAAATTCTAAAAAAAATTTAACCTCAGATGAACATCCACGATCTGCTGGTCACAGCGAGTCCGGGCCAGACTCCAAATCTCCCGGAACTTGTTCAGATCCCGCTCGGTCGCTTGTGTTTCTGCCCACAGGGTGTGGAATTTGAGTGAGGAACGGTAGTAACCGTCCTCCTCCAACTTCTCGTACAAACCAGTCGACTTCATGTTTTTGCTCACTCGGCTCTAAAAAGAACTTTTCTTTTCTAAACCCTTTTCTTATATTGACTGAACTATAATATTTTATTTATTCTTATTCAATAAACTCTAATAAATACTTTTTTTAGCTCACTGAAGCTCACTAATATCTTCTTCTTTTTCTTCCTCGCGCTTGTTCCCGCCTCGCGGCAGGGTACGCGCTCCCCTGAGATGCAGGTCAGACCTATCCTGGTAGAACCAGTGGCTGCCTGCTAGATCACTGCTTGTGTGATTAGCAGCAGTGGGGAGAGTCAGATTCGTGCATGAGCACTACCAACATTTCTTAACCCCCTTGGTTTGGGTGGATCTGTCCGGGGTGGGAGTCGAACTCGGGACTCTTCGCACAATGGTCTATCACACTACCACTATGACACGCCCGGACATTGAAGCTCACTAATATATCACTTAAAATTACTTTTTTAGGAATTGCAAACTAGCTCAGAAGTGAGTACAAAAACCGAAAAATGATGGTGGCAGCCATAGCTCACCTAACTTGTTGAATTTCTCCCGGTCGTCCGCCCGTTCCCCAGGAAATTTTTTTATAGTGAAGAAATTGTAACATAAAATGATCTTTTCAAAAAGCTAAACGTTCTTAAGTGAATAAAATTTCGAATATTAAACTTCGAACCGTGCTACGCGAAACAAAAGATCAATTGATTGAACACGGAAAACAGACCAAAATTTTTGTCATTTCCCCCCTACGCTTTCTAATCGCCAGGGTCGCCCGGTCACCCGCCTAAAAAAGAACTTTTCAACACATCCTGGTGAGCTATGGTGGCAGATCTATCACAACCCACTGATTCTATCACAAACCCCCTGATTATATCACAACCCACTGATTATATCACAACATCCTGATTCTATCACAACCCCCTGATTCTATCACAACCCCCCTGATTCTATCATAACCCCCCTGATTCTATCACAACCCCCTGATTCTATCACAACCCCCTGATTCTATCACAACCCCCCTGATTCTATCACAACCCCCCTGATTCTATCACAACCCCCCTGATTCTATCACAACCCCCTGATTCTATCACAACCCCCTTATTCAATCACAACCCCCTGATTCTATCACAACCCCCCTGATTCTATCACAACCCCCTTATTCCATCACAACCCCCTTATTCCATCACAACCCCCCTGATTCTATCACAACCCCCCCTGATTCTATCACAACCCCCTGATTCTATCACAACCCCCTGATTCTATCACAACCCCCCTGATTCTATCACAACCCCCTGATTCTATCACAACCCCCTGATTCTATCACAACCCCCTGATTCTATCACAACCCCTGATTCTATCACAACCCCCTGATTCTATCACAACCCCATGATTCTGTTGAAAAAACAAAAAATTTTAATGAACAAACCAGAACTTGTATGACCCGCAAGAAGTGATCGTTCCCTCGGAACTTAAGAGAGTCTCGGTAAAATTTGCCGATTGCAATACTGCACAGCTTACGCACCACCGTCGGGTCATTCACATGGAAATCAGCATGAAGCTCCAGCTGACTGCAAAATCCCCTGCTATCATGCCGGAGAAGCTACCGATAGATCTCCCATATTTGTATAAAAAAATCTTTAAAAAGGGCCGCTAGGCGAAGAATGAGAAAGGAGCTAGCAGTAGACGGTAGAGAAGGGGGAGACGTCGAGCATTAGCATAAGTAGCAGGGTAATTCTTAGCAGCTGCACAACTTTTTTTCGAGCGCTTAGATTCTTAAAATTTCACAGTTCAACATTCAAGTTTTCTAATGATTTGGACTTTCTCTAGGAAAAATCCGAGAAAAGATTTTTCCAAGCGAATAGATTTCAATGAATCCGAGGTTTCTGGAGAGCGCAGATTTTTCACCCGCAGCGCGGGTCAGAGAAACACCCTGATAAGTAGGGAATGTACTGTGAAGACTCGATTCTCATCATTCTAGGCCCCCGTCCATTCGTTCGAATAGTTTAAAAGTAGAAGCAATCGTTCTTGTTCAAGTTGAGGTAAAGCGACCGACCTACCGACCCTCTCCTCCATTTAAAATTATGGCACTTTTTCACTATAGTCAACCCCCCCCCTCTCCCAGGGGTTACATGGGTCATTTCTTCTGACTTACTTACATTAAAAAAATTTTACATAAAAAACGCTTAGGCTTAAGAAAAAATTTACGCTAATGAGGCCGTACGGCTTAGGCTAACGAGACCGTATCAAAAAAAATGCCACTCTCATCTGACACAATTGAAATTCTGGTAGGGGGTGACTAAAGTGAAGAAGTGCCGAAATGATTGTATCAGAGTTTTCACAGCTAAAGTTGAAAGAAATAAAAATCTTCTTTTCTCTACATAAATGGAACGTTTCATTAGCCATAACTCAGCGTCGACCGACTTCGTAAAGTTGAAAGCGAAACTTTTAACCTACTTTAGGGACCGATCTATTGAAAAATCAAGACGTATTTCACCTATGTTTTTATGACTTGTAAATGTATGTTTAGAGACACTTTCAGACAACAAAAACGAGAATTTTAGAAAAAAAAGAAAATTATTTTTATATAAAATTTGATTAAGTTTTTATTTCGATCTTCATATTTAAATTAAGCTCTTTAAAAGAGCCGTTTGAGTCGAAAGAGTTAAAAATTATCAGATTCAGCTCATTTTAAATGAACTTATGCTTGCCCGAATAATTTGCAGAATAGCCAATAACTGTATTAAGTAAATGTCCACAATTCTTTTACGGTTAACAATAGAATGCGATTAAATTATTGCATTTCTTTGCTTAGGAAGTCTCTTGAGACTACTCGAAATGTGCAGTTCAAAGATTGATAGGAAGGAATTTTTCGCTGAGTTTTTTTTCAATTATGTTATTTTAAGCAAGAAATTCATAATCAGGAGGACTCGTTTTTCAAGAGTTAATGTTAACTCACGCAGCGATAAACTTCATCGCAGTGTCAGCGTTAGGCATCAACATCGCATGGTCACATAAAGACTCGAAAGCGGCCGTTGCGGCGTGCATCTTCATATGAAAATGATGTTTTACATGCAAAGCATTTTATTCATTTGGTCAACAACTAAATTTAGATGGTTACGTTTATGTAAATTGATACAGAAAGTGAGAACACTTGCGAAAACTGAACCTCATGGGTATTAATCAACGAAAACCATAAAAAACTTGCTTAAAAATTATTAAAATACCACAAAACAAATTTTTCTACAAGACGCTTTTTTTTAAAACTTCAATTTGAAAAATTGCCGCGTATTAATTACCGTAACCCGTTTTTAAAAGTTCAGTAAGTCATGCTCGATAAATTATAGCGACAATCGCTTCGTCGACGTTTTCTAATTAAGTATTGAACCAATTACTTCGACGGCAATGCTTCATAGTGAGTTTCTACAGAAGAAAAAAGCTCTAGATCAGCATACAGTGCAAAAACTTAAATCTTCAACTTCCTTGCTGTAATTAAACCTGTTTTTTGTTGTTTATTTCAGTACTTGTAAATGATTTATTAAAGATGCGTTATCATAAACTTGAAATATAACTTTTTTTTTAGTTTGAACTTTTTAGATAGGTCAATACTGCGGTTCAATTTGCCAGGTCTGGTTGGCTTTAAACGCGTTAAAATCCGGATTATTTGCTACACGAGACTAGTTTGAGCAACAGGGATTTCTTTCTCGGGCAAACTTTCAATTTTTTTTGCCAATTCTTGAAAATCTGCTTCTGAAGAGGACCGATCAAGACCGAAAAAATCAAAAATTTTGCCCCTTGCTTCCACGGAACTATCATCAACAACGTTTTGCGTCTTCATGAACTTTTCAGAAGCGAAGAACTCCAACTCCTTCAAAATTGTAGAGTGGGTGTCGAAGCGATTCCTAAGATGACCAAACAATGAATCCATCATTTGACGACGAGTACTTCGATCTAAGAATCCAAATTGCATTTTTTTCATACGATAGTGCAGTTCGTAGTTCATGAATGTTCTCATCTGTCGAGACATGACCCGGTATATTGATATCTCTATTACTTTCCAGTTGAGCTAGATGTCTTTCAGAGAATATCATGGGAGTTTAACGAGAACGATGCTGCGCGAGCCATCTGCATCTAATGGAAAGCTCTCAGAAATATCACAATCCTTCTTGCAGAACTGTGATACTTCCCGAGGTGACAGCGACTGCATCTTCTACGCTTTTGAGAAAATCTGTTCACACTGCATTTCCTTTCGCGTCCCTGAAGTCGAAAAACTGAGCACCTCGGTTTTCTCCTTTTTTTCTCAATGGGCCGTAGAATGAAGAGAACTTTGAGCGAATTCATTCGGACAGAGCTGTTATTCGAGGGTTCAACATTATGAAGATTTTTGGGAACTCTTCATGGTCTACAGAGCATGTCGTGTGCCTGCCTAAGCTCATAATTTGCCGCAGCTTGTACAATATATGTACTACAAGGCTGGCAAAATTCATTAATGAGACGATTAATTCATTTCTGAATGACTAGCACGCACACACACAAAAATAAGTATGAAAATTGACACATATACATTTTAAAGTATGACTATTTATACTTATGGAGTAAAAATAGTCATACTTTCATATTTATTTATTTATTCTTTATTCCAGTTGTAATGGTTCAGACATACAACGGATGGTGAGAGATTACATGGTAATCAATATTTTAAAATGAACAACAGCCAATAAATGATCAGGATTCTAATTTAAGTACTGGAATAGAAACTTCTTAGCTGACAATGCATTCATATTGAAAAAAATGAGAAGGGAGAGAATTCCAATCATTCAGAACTCTATTTCTGAAGAATTTCTTGTATCGGTTTGTGCGGCACAAAGGCAACAAAAGCTTCCAATGATGTCCTCTAGTCCTAGTACAGTGAGACATTGGTAAGAAATCTGGGCAAGTGATATCTAATCTTTTAAACACTATTCTATGCAAAGTGAACACATCGTTAATAAGTCTGCGTCTTTGAAGACTTTCACAGCCAAGCCAATTCAGTCTTCCTTCGTAAGATAAACTAATTCCTGCTCTATTGAAAATACGCTTAGTAAATCTTCTTTGGATAGACTCTACTTTCTTACTTAGCGTTAAGTCAATAGTATTCCACTGGAGTACTCCAGGATAGGTCTAACGTAAGTACAAAATAGCTTCATGAGAATTGCAACATTTTTTGTACGAGATCTCAGAATGAGATAAGAAATAGAAAAAGCCTTATTACAGATATAATTCACATGTTCCTTAAAATAGAGATCGTTTGAGATAGTTACTCCTAAATCACGAAATGATGAAGTGAACGAAATCGGTGAGGAATTGAGATTAAAGTTGACATCTGGATGATCCCTTCCTATTTGCATAGCAATTGTCTTAGTGCTCGATATAGTAAGTCCCCATTCATCAGACCACTGAGATACTGATTCCAAAGCTGTCTGCAGTAGACCGGAATTGTTAAGTGTGAAAAGCTTAGCGTCGTCAGCATACAACGTGCAATAAACATCTTTCGGTAAAGCACTGGGTAAATCAATTATATAAAGCAAGAAAAGCAATGGACCCAACACAGATCCCTGCGGGACCCACATTTCATTTCTTTATTCCAAGCACATGAGATATCATGAAAACACAAACAAGAACAAAGTTAAATGCATGGACTTTCTTCTAAGTGGCGGTGTTTAGGGGTTGCGGTATAGATGAAAAAGGGGGGGAGGGTGATATACTTAAAATCGACAATTATATTAGTCATGAACGAAAGGTTTAGGTAATATCTTTTCAGTAGGCAGAGATAATAATTGTTTTTTGAAACTAGCAGTATTAGGTGTACTGACGATCTCAAAAGGTAATGAATTCCATACTGATAGCTGGCGAGAAACACATGTAGAAATAGAACATTTGCTAATATTATGAGGTGTTTTTAGCCTGAGCTCATGAGAATGGCGAGAAAATCTCTGTACTGCAGACAACTGAAACAAGTTCATAGTTTCAAGTTCACATTTTTTGTGGACACATTTATGAATAAATAAAAGGTCAGATATAGCACGACGATATTCAAGAGTTTCTAGGCCTAACATGGAGATTCTTTGTGAATAGGGAAATCTGGAATGGCCAGATCTTGCTAGGATTCTTCTCGTAAACGACCGCTGAACTTTTTGAATAGATTTTACTAAGCCGGGGGATGAGGGATTCCATAACTCACTAGCGTATTCAAGAACAGGTCTGACATAAATTTTAAAAGCTGAAGTTAAAAGAGGCGGACATGGTGACTTGAAGGCTTTTAACACCATGTTAACAAGAGCAGAGCCTTTTTTACATTTGTCTTCAACATGATTACGATAAGAGAAACGATCACATATGATTATGAATCGTTAACATATGACATCCAACTGAATAACTACTAGATAATGAATCGTTAACAACTACACATTGACTCCTGTTAGAAAGATAAGAAAAAATGAATTTATAAAGACAACCAGATATACCATAGGCTGACAACTTCTGCATTAGACGGTTCAAGGGTACTGTATCAAACGCTTTGCTATAGTCGATAAAAACACAAGAAACATAGGCAGAAGAAGATACATCGAGTGCTTTGTACCAAACAGACAAGGAAGTCGAAAGAGCTGAAGATCAGGACTTTCTAGAACGAAAACCATGTTGGTGAGGACTTAAAAGAGCATTGGCCTCGAGGTAAGTGTGCAGTGAAGTGCTCAATATTCTTTCAAATACTTTGCTGCAGCAACAAGTCAACGAAATAGGTCTAGAGTTAGCTGCATCCTGTACGGAACCCTTACGTTTACACAACGGTTTCACGAAAGCCTGCCGCCAAATATCACGACAATTTGAAGAAAACTATTGAAGAGAATTGAAAGAGGTGTAGCTATAGCTTGAGCCGATCCTTTCAAAAATTAGTACGGAAGATGGTCAGGGGACATAGAATTTACATTTTTGAGCTTAGACAAGACATGATAAACAATCGATGGAGTTATCTCTATATAATCAATAGTGGCGTCGGTGTAGGAGATGGGACTGTTCACTTCCCTATGCGGTTTCTCGGTGAAAGAGGATGAGAACATTCTAGCGAGTACTTCGGCATTTTCGAGGTCTGTCTCAACTATCATTCCATTCAATGGGTCTTTTATAGGTCCAACAGAAGATGATGGTTTAAGTTTATTATTCACAAAAGAAAAGAATCGCCTTTTGTTCTTCGATAAGGCAATCTCAGATTCTTGTTCGGCTTGAAACTTGCGAATAGCATAACGCAACTTGATTGAGTGTTTGAAATATGAACGATATCCTATTTTGGAAGCACGTTTATAAAGCTTACGGCATTTACGCAACAACGCAACTACACTCTTGAGAATAACAAGTCTTCTTAGATGGAACACAACGTCTAGGCACTGTTTGACCTATAATGTCAAGCATTATTGAAAGGAAGGTTTCATAAAGAATGTTAGGGTCGGTGGAAAAGGAGAGAAGTTGGGTCCAATCATAAGATGAAATCAGATAAACAGCAAGCTCAAAGTTTGTTTTCTTATAGTCTAAATAGTAAAGCTTTTTCTTAGGAGCTGAAGCAGATGAAATCGAAAAACGAACTAAGCAGTGATCTAATGTAGGGAGAGGAGGATCAACAATACATGAAGAAATGATGAAAGGGTCACTACTGAATACCAGGTCAAGCAGACTCGAACCTCTTGTTGGTTCACTAACTTTCTGGAATAGATCAGCTGATAGAGCAAAAGAAAGAAGAACTGAAGAAGGGTGGGATTCTGACACAGGAACATACAACTTGTTATTCGACCAGTCTATCTCTTTGCAATTGAAATCACCGCATAGGATAAATGGGGAAGACGAGGTAGCGAATGAGTCACTAAGAACTGAAAGACATTCGGAAAACGATTCTAAATCACACGAAGGGCTTCTAATCACTACCGACAACAAGAAAGGAACTGGCTTACACTTGATTTCACATGTTATCATTTGACAATACGCTGAGAAAGATTGAGAGAAAATGAGCATGGAAGTAACACGGGAAGAAATCAATACTAAAACACCCCCTCCCGGAAAATCACTAACCCTATCTCAACGATGAACAGTATAAAGACCTCCATTAGTTAACATGGAGTCAAGTAATCTATCTGGGGAGCCCCAGCTCTCAGTTATACATAGAATGTCAACATTATGAGACTCTAAGAGAAAGTGAGAATGTCCAACTTGAAAGGCAGTGAGCGAAAATTGACTAAATAACAAGAAAGAGAATTCTTATCACAGCAACTCAAATTAACACAATTCAAACTAGAAATATAAATTGACCGTTGTTTGTCCCGTCAGTTGAATGAGTGAGCTGCTTCGATGAGATCGTCTTCGACATCTTCGCGTTCTTCCGAGAAGGCGTAGGCGGAGGAGCAGACACGATTGCCGGGCTGCTAGGTTGCTGAATCGTCACGTTCTGCAGCCCTTCATTGTTGCTCGAGTTGTAGAGAGGCCTGGGATGAGAGAAACGGATCAGCCTTGTCCCTCGAACTCCCCACTCCATCGCAACAGCTTGCTCGTTCCGATCCTTGGCAACTTTCTTTCAGTCTCTCTCCAGCAAAAGCCCTTCTCTCGTGAGATCTTTTCTTCCATATGCATGAGGAAAGTTGCGGAAGACGGCAGGACGACGAGCTCGTAGCGATCGAAGGACTTCTGTTCGAATCGAGGGAAATTGGATTTTTAAAATCCTCTTCTTGGTATCTTTGTTCCCGAAACGACGATGAGTGATACAGTTCTGATTGAGTGCATCAGTGAGAGAAGGAATACTGAGCTCATTAACGAGAGAGTTTAATAACTGACCATCTTGCTGATCAGTATCCTCTTCTCTCTCTTGTTCCGGAATGCCAACGATGACCAGGTTATGTGACTTCTCTTCTAGGACTGTTCTGTCCTCCTGTATTACTCTTCTGACGGCATCGTACGCAATCAATTCTGGTTGCAGATTGGAAGAGGTGACCGTGCTGTAGGAAGGGGCCAGTGTTTGGGAAGTCATCTTAGAAAGTAATGGAATGATTGAAGAAAGAGAGTTCATCATGGAGCTGACAGCGGTCAACAACTGAGATATCTGCTCACTTTGGCGATTGACGGCTTCAATCAGAGTTTTGACATCGGAGCTTGATTGGGAAGATGGTCCAGGCATAATCGTACGTGATTATAGACGGAAGAATATGAAATTTCATACTATAATTATGAGTAGTAACAAATTATAAGAATGAACAGTCATACTTTCAAATGTATATATGTATGTCATTTTTTATAATATTTTTTTTGTGTGTATGTAACCTAGCCCTTGCCCATAAGTACACAAAGACTGCAAGGAGACTTCTTCAGTCCCACACAAAGTTTTTATTCAAATATGCAGTAGCAGTTCACTTACACCACAGACAATCGATATCTGGAAACAATGGAGATCACGATAAACAGTTGATATCACAAGTGCTGATTCTGATAAATATGCATAAAGGCGGCGAAGAAGGCCTCGAGATGGAAGATGCTTTTCTGCCCTTTCGTCAGACGATGCTCGTACTCTGCGGCTGCCTCTATCACCGCTGATCGAGCCGTCGCACTCGTGCAATGTGGAAGCAGCTCGTACACGAATACCTTAAAAAGCTTTCAGATTTTCGCTGATTAGCTTAATTAATTTTCGTATCTATGACAATTATACGTTTTAAATCTCGATTTCTATACATACGTCTCTTCAATATATTCTCTTCTATACTTTCTTGCAACCTACAAAACAAGGACCAGATCCGTACTCAACTACGCCGCACCAATTTACTCCCCTCAATTGGCCGAGACGAACTGGAAAAAACTACAGGCAAACCAAAATAAAGCAATTCGGACAGGAAACTTAGCAATGGCCGGCACAGAGCATTTAGCTCTAGAAAGCGAAATGTTACCCATAAAGGAGCACAACACGATGCTTACCAAGCAATTCGTCGCAAGAGCAAGACTCCTCCCAAACCACCCCTCCCATCGTCGATGCATGGAACCCAAACCACCTACAACTATACGTAAACATGCCAAGGACTTAGAACTAATGTTAGTAGACAGTGATCAGAAAGCCGCACTTAAAAGAATACATATTGAGACTGTGAGAAATTTCATTAGCTCCTGCTCCTTTAACCCTGTTCTAGGTAAGAAACCTCCCAGAATCCATAAATCAACGAATAAACTTCCCAGGAACAACAAATAACATTATCGCAACTACGTAGTGGCTATGCAAGTTCCCTTAACAGCTACCTACACAGAATAGGAGCTGCCCAATCCCCTCTTTGCCCAAAATGTTTAGAAGAGCCACATACAACTAGTCATTTATTCTCGTGTCGCTGTGACCACACACTTTTAAGAAGCATAGATTTGTGGAATAGCCCGACGTCTGTTGTTAAGTTCTTATACCAGTGATTCCTTTCTCTCTCAAAAAAATTAAGGGAAAAAACCCCCGAAAGAGAAAGAGAAATAAATGTAATTAGATAAATGATTTAAGTAAGGTTATTGTTTTCTGAGCCATGTCAAAGAAGACCTCGTCTACCAAGCCGGAGACCTACGGCGGGCAATCTACAACAACAACATACTTTCAAACAAAAGTAGTCTTTCCGTGATCATTGCGGCGTGTATGTTTAATACATAAAACTCGAACAGAACGAATGATCAATCTCCACAAATAAAAATATCTGATGATTTGAAGCTCATCTTTATTGGATTATGAATAACTTTTCTCAAGTCCGTCCACCGAGGATGATTTATAAATGCTTTCCCTGCATTTAATTTTTAACATTAATGGTCTCAGAGCTTGAGAATTTTATGTTGTTCATGACGTTAAGCTCTGAAAGCTGCCCGAGCTTGGAGGCTTCAATTCTCGTCTGCTAAAATGTATACTGACAATGAAGATGACAGGCGCAGGAATACATCTCGAAAGCAACTCGTACACACGGTTCCTCACCGCAAGCAGAGTCTCCGCGTTCTGTCGCTTAAGCAGCAATTCCGCTGTTTCATGCAGATAGATTTGCCAGTCGGGCTCTGGTATCTGAAAGACGTACTTTGAAATTGAACATCACCTTATTTGATATATAACATCTGATCATTAAGTATTCTCTGTTAAAGATTCAATCTCTTCGTATTATTCAAGTCAATTTTCACTTTCGACACTCGACATTTATCCTCTTGTAAAACATATCTTCCTAGATTAAACTTGAACCTGACCAAACTTCACTCATGAAATCTTGAGTTCCGAAAACGAGATTCTGAGATGGAAAGATCTTAGGTGAGGCTGATGCTAAGATAAGATCACCTTCTGATGTTCTACAAGTGGATTTCTTTCCGCGTGCGCCGCTTCAAGGGCTAGCAGAGCTCGGCGAAGATTCCCCTTGGACTTGACCAGGAGTTCCTTCAAGACGCTCTCAGGAACTGCACTTTTCGTCTCCTTCCGGTAGACGTCGGTCACTATGGACTTGATCTGAGAATTGTATTAATTACCTTTTTAATTTTTAACTTATTATTCACAATCAGAAAAGAAGCATTTATGGCTTTTTTCCGGTCAAAAATGCAAATTGTTGAGAGGATCGCCGTCTGAGCTGCAAGTGTAGACCGAATAATTTCTCCAAACTCTAGAGAATCTTCAATAAACTAGCCCGAGGGACTCTCTCGATAAAAATACTCGGAAAACAGCTAACAACAACACACCTGCATGAGAAAATCTTCTCGAAATTCACAAACCTCTTCATCTTTGGGAGCAGCAACACGAATGGCCATACAACGACTGCGGAGTGGGTCGATTACCCGAGAGAGCGACTGCCCGACCAGAATCAATCTGCAACTATTTTGGTACCAAAAACAAAGATAAACAACTCCCCTGCTCCACTCCATGAAAAAGGGCTGAGATAAACAATAACACTATCAAGAAACAATAACACTATCAATCCTTTCTAATTGGAAAATTTGAATGCTTTGAACAAATTTTCAAAAATTAAAAAAGAAAACTTTTGCAGAAAACGAAAAGATTACGAGGGATAAACCTGCAATTGCCAGAATACATTTCCATCGTTCGCCTGAGTGCATGTTGAGCATCTCGGGAGAGCGAGTCTACCTCATGGAGTACGACAACCTCAACGTTTCCATCGAAAATTTTGGCTGAGCGAGAAAGAGAGAGATGAAGAGAGAGATAAAGAGAGAGAAAGAGAGTGAGAAATAGAGATAGACAGAGAGAGAGAGTGAGAAAGAGGGAGAGTGAGAAAGAGGAAGAAAGAAAGAGAGAGAGAAAGAGAGAGAAAGAGAAAGAGAGAGAAAGAGAGTGATAAAGAGAAAGAGAGAAAGAGAAAGTGAGAAAGAGAAAGAGAGAGAAAGAGAGAGAGAAAGAGAGAGAGAGAAAAAGAGAGAGAGAAAAAGAGATAGAAAGAGAGAGAGAGAGAGAAAGAGAGAGAGAGTGAGAAAGAGAGAGAGAAAGAGTGAGAAAGAGGGAGAAAGAAAGATAGAGAGAAAGAGAGTGAGAAAGAGGGAGAAAGAAAGAGAGTGATAAAGAGAAAGAGAGAGTGAGAAAGAGAAAGAGAGAGAGAAAGAGAGAGAAAGATAGAGAGAAAGAGAGAGAGAAAGAGAGAGAGAAAGAGAGAGAGAAAGAGAGAGAGAAAAAGAGAGAAAGAGAGAAAAAGAAAGACAAAGACAGAGAGAAAGAGAGAGAGAGAAAAAGAAAGAGAGAGAAAAAGAAAGAGAGAAAGAAAGGGAGCAAAAAGAGAGAGAGGAAAATCAATCTATGGAGAAAGGAGGTTATACATAAATCTTGCCCTTATTCATTAGCTTATGAAGATCTGTATTGTAATACTCTCAGACCTTCGATCGGTGAGCGGTAACACGGGAAGATGGCTGAGTTCGAACCCACCCGTGGACTACAAGCTTTTGTGTACTAGTTCAATAAATTTTAATCTACAAGTATTCACTCCCCCCCCAAGAGCTTGACTTATGCTCGGTAGAAGACTACCGAAAACTCCGAGAAACCTTGAAAATTTTCTGAGTGGCAACGTCAATTTGTGCCGTTTGTGCCATTTGCTTGACAATCTCTTGGACGACGACGCGGTCAAAGATACCGACATCCCTGCAAATACTCTTTTCTAATTGACAATCTCTTGGACGACGACGCGGTCAAAGATACCGACATCCCTGCAAATACTCTTTTCTAATTGACAATCTCTTGGACGACGACGCGGTCAAAGATACCGACATCCCTGCAAATACTCTTTTCTAATTGACAATCTCTTGGACGACGACGCGGTCAAAGATACCGACATCCCTGCAAATACTCTTTTCTAATTGACAATCTCTTGGACGACGACGCGGTCAAAGATACCGACATCCCTGCAAATACTCTTTTCTATTTGACAATCTCTTGGACGACGACGCGGTCAAAGATACCGACATCCCTGCAAATACTCTTTTCTAATTGACAATCTCTTGGACGACGACGCGGTCAAAGATACCGACATCCCTGCAAATACTCTTTTCTATTTGACAATCTCTTGGACGACGACGCGGTCAAAGATACCGACATCCCTGCAAATACTCTTTTCTAATTGACAATCTCTTGGACGACGACGCGGTCAAAGATACCGACATCCCTGCAAATACTCTTTTCTAATTGACAATCTCTTGGACGACGACGCGGTCAAAGATACCGACATCCCTGCAAATACTCTTTTCTAATTGACAATCTCTTGGACGACGACGCGGTCAAAGATACCGACATCCCTGCAAATACTCTTTTCTATTTGACAATCTCTTGGACGACGACGCGGTCAAAGATACCGACATCCCTGCAAATACTCTTTTCTAATTGACAATCTCTTGGACGACGACGCGGTCAAAGATACCGACATCCCTGCAAATACTCTTTTCTAATTGACAATCTCTTGGACGACGACGCGGTCAAAGATACCGACATCCCTGCAAATACTCTTTTCTATTTGACAATCTCTTGGACGACGACGCGGTCAAAGATACCGACATCCCTGCAAATACTCTTTTCTAATTTTCTGCGCTCATCAAGCCCATTTTTCTTTTTTTTGCCTCGGCACGCTTCGGAGAGAGGGGTGTGTGCGACGAAATTGAGATAATGCAATTGGAGCAGAGAAAACGCACTTTCTTTTCAAACAGCGCTCTTATTTAACTCACAATGCGCTCGAAACACACTGGAAACAGTGGCCATTCATGACTCTACAGCCTCAAGAGTCTTTCATGGATGGAGCCGGATCATCCAGTCCGGAATGGAGCGCGACCTCAGGTGGTGGATAGAGGGACGCCTCCCTACGAAGAATTCGTGTTGGGAGGTAGCGGGAGAAATCCCGCCGCGGACCAAAACTGGGTAGTATAGCTCGTCAAAAGAGGGCTATGCCGGACCGGCCTGGGCATGCCACCGGACAAAACATCAGCCGATACTCCGCTATACTTTCAATGACATAGAGCATTAAGTGATTCGGACTACAAAGTGGCCCTCGGAAAAATACACACAGAGACCGTCAGAAATTTTCTTAGAAATAGTCGACCCAACCCAGTTCTGGGAACAAAATTTCCTAGATCACATAAGTCCACGTCCCAACTATCCAGAGAAAATCAGATAACTCTGTCCCAATTTCGTAGCGGCCACTCTAGTTTCCTTAACAGTTACCTCCATCGTATAGGGGCCAATGAATCTCTCCTCTGCCCACTGTGTAAGATAGAGCCGCATACTTCGAGACATATTTTTTCGTGTCGCTGTAACCCCACTTCCCTTAGGCCTATCGACCTGTGGTATAGGCCGCACTCGGTTGTTGATTTCATTTTCAATTAAATCTCTCCAACAAAAAAAAAGAAAAGTGAATGAGAAAAAAAAAGTGAATGAAAAAAATGGAGAGTAAAAAAAATGGAGAGTTAAAAAAAAGAGAGAGAAGATAGAGTGGGCTTATAACGGTGGAGGGTCGAGAGCTTCTACGAATTCCTCCAGTGTCTCGCGAAGGAGGATCTACCCGTTGGGCAAGACAACAACAACAAAGGAGGGCGATGCCGGACCGGCTTGGGCAAGCCACCGGACAAAGCATCAGCCGTTACTCCGCTATACCTTTCCATGGCGAGTCGAGGCGCCAGTCAAATAGCCTCTTGCCTATCTCCGGTTGACGACAGGCGAGACGTCTCTACTCCCACCCAAAACGATGCTAGGTCGGCTTGAACACGCACTCACAAGGTCTATAGCATGAACAGGTTGCTACAACGATGTCCGCCTTCACAAGGTGCAGCATGACAGTCTCAGGACTGCAAAGGACATCAAAACCCTTCTCCGGACGCATCTTGTCCGAAGAACACGAGAACATTTCTCATTAAAGAGAGTGTTCATAACCAAAAGTCTTCGATGCGGGCTGCTTGCCGGCAACAACAACAAAACTCACAATGCGGGTCAAATCGAAACTTCTCTAGGCATTTGAAAAGCTCTTGAGGTACTCCGGTGGTACTAACCCAGGGGTAATCTCGATGTGATAGTTGGAGGAGACAGTCTGAAGATCCAACTTCCTTCCGGAGGGTGCTGTGAACGACTTCGTTTCCATCTTCATGTGTTCAACTCCTTGACCGTAAAGCTCTCTGCAAAAACGACCACTAAACCAGTTTCATTTTATTCTCGAAGTTCTATTCATCACAAAGTCTCATAACTGGCTTTCTTCAATTCAATTCAATTCTTTTTTCCAGTTGTACATGTAGAAGTTATGAAAATGGATGACTGCCAGGGATGTGGGATCAGTGTTTAAAAAAAACAAAAGGAAATAGAAGTTTAGTACAATGGTCAGAAAAAAAACATAAAAATAAGAAAACATTCACAGAAAAGAGTAAATCTGTTGACTTGATGCTATATTTGCAGAACTGATCTGGGAACGACAATTTCCGCAGGCAAATTTGAAATAGCTTTTTTGAACGTGTTAGATGAAGTTAACGTTACAATGTTAACAGGCAATTTATTCCAAATTTCAATTACTCGAGAGGCGCACGTGGAGTTAGAATGCTTTGAGTTAAAAGGAAGAATAATTCTCAAAGAGTGTGAAGATCGACTCAGATAGGGAGATGGACGAACAATGAACAGGGAAGAGTAATCAATATCAATGTTACGATGAATGCATTTATGAATAAAACATAGGTCAGCGATTGATCTCCTGTATTCTAATGTGAAAAGGTTGAGTATGGCAAGCCGATTAGTATAGCTCAAGTTACTTAGACCGGATCTCATAAGTAAGCGACGTGTGAAAGCTCACTGAACCCGTTCAAGGGTATTAACGAGGCCAATGGAGACAGGAGACCATATTTCACATCCATATTCTAACAGGGGTAGAATATACGACTTGTAAGCTCTTAATAAAACTGAGAATGAGCAAGTTTTGAAAGCTCGTAGAATAAGAATCATGCAATTCGTAGATTTCTTGATGGTTAATTTAATGTGATTAGAGAAATTGAGGTTCTGGTTAAATAAGATCTGCCTAGATCTTTGACGATGTTGGATGATGGTAGTATGAAGTCATTAATAAAGTAAGTAGAATTGTTGTTAAGAGGTCCACAATTAGTGACAAAGCATTTAATAACGGAGATAGTGAGCGACCAATTGAGAGCATAGTCAGCGATTGCGTTAATAGCACTTTGCAGTAGAAGAGGACATTCAGAGAATAACTTGACATCGTCAGCATAAAGAAAACAATGGACGCCTATGGGTATTACATCTACAATATCGTTAATGAGAAGAACATCGAGAAGAACAAAGGCCCTAGGGAACTTCCTTGGGGAACACCGCAGGGGTAGGACCTACTTTCAGATAAAGAAGAGCCGACTCGTACTCGAGATGTTCTGTTAGTAAGAAACGATACGATTAATCTGAGAAACGAGGAGTTAATACCTAATGTTGCTAGTTTGTGCATTAAAAATCTATGGTTAATACAATCAAAGGCTTTTGAGAAGTCTATCAGACATATGTCAAATGGCTTCTTTCGTGCTATGAGTGTAAGGTATAGACTGTGAGCTTGTACTAGAGAGGTCACTGTAGAACGTTTTCCTCTGAACCCTGATTGGCAACAATTTAACAGCTTATTGTCTTCCAAATAATTGTAAATGATGTCATGAATAAATTTTTCAAATAATTTGGACATTGAGCAAACCAGAGTTATGGGCCTAAAATTGTCAACATTAGAGCTACTACCTTTCTTATGAATGGGTATAATGATCTCTTCTTTCCATTTCGAGGGATAGTGTCCAGTGTTAATGGAATTAGTAAAAATTATTGATAGTGGAATGGTTAGGGAATCTTGACAGTATTTAACGAAAATGTTAGGAATACAATCAGGCGAATTGTTGATTTTAGGCTGCATCTTGCGTATTATGTTGTGAATATCTAATGGGGTTACAAGGTGAGTACAATCAAGAACATGCGAGGGGTTAGAAAAAGGTAGTGGAGATTGAATGGGCGTAGTTTTAATGGAGTTGAAGAAGTCAGAAAAGGCATTGGCCTGGTCAGTAGGGTCAGTTAAAGTCTTGCTCTGAACACTCAAGGCGAATGGGGTTGTTTTGGTTTTGATTCGATTCGAGATAGTACGGAAAAACAACTTATAGTTCTTGGGCATCGTGAGAGATTCTTCTCTTTTGCATTCAAACTTGAGTATTTCTCTATGTAACTTTTTACAATAACGAGTTGTTAAACTTGAAGTAGAGGAGCGATTTTTTACTCTTTGTAAATAACTATAGAGAACACGAACTTTCCGCGGATAAAGCAAATGGGGTTTCTTAGGTCTTTTAAGGGGTACATGAAGTGAGATGAGGTTAGTAAGTTCAGCAGTTAATGTATCTACACATTCATCCACAGTCATAGAAGAAAATATGGTTGTCCAGTCAACATTATAAATGTGAGAGTTGATGGATCCCCAGTCGGCTTCATTCCAAACAGGGCCAGAAAATTGCGGTTTGCCTGTCTTGAGAAAAGTGTTGGTAACAGAGAAAGATATACATGCATGGTCGCTAGTAGAGAAAGGAGAGGAGGTTAAGCAGTCTATGATTATAACCTGGTTACAAAACACATAATCTAGTATGTTGTTATTTCTAGTCGGCGTTACAACATATTGATTCATATGATTATCACATGCAAGTTGCAAGAAAGATTGAGAAATACTGCAGTTTGTAGGTGCTGTTAGTGAGGGCCAGTTGATATGAGGGAGATTAAAATCGCCACATAATATTGTTGGATATGAGAGTGAGCAGTGAGGAGATAGGAAGTTAATGAAGCTATCAACAGAGTTAAGAGTATATTGGTCTACTAGTACAGCTGTGATGGAGTTATGCACAATTATAGCAGTGCCGCCCCCGCGGTCACTATCGCGGTCAGATCTATATACATTGAAAGGTAAGTTATCTGTCAGAATAGAGTTAGGATCAGTTAATGATAACCAAGTCTCTGATAAAAACATGATGCAAGCTTCTGACTTGCGTAATACTTGATGTAAATCGTACAACTTATTTCTTACGGACCTACAATTAAATACTAAACATTTCAAACCCCCATCCTGCCCGTCCTATGGTGAGTATCGCTTCGGTGGGACATTCCTTCTGCGGCTCCCTCTGGGGTTGGACTGTTGAGAAGAGGAAGGCTGAGGCATGGTGTTATGATGAGCGGGGTTAGATGTTGAGTTGAGAGTAGTATTGAGTGGGTTGGTAGATCTGTTAGGGACTGTGTTATCATGCAGAGACGGAGATGTTGAAGAGGCGAGATCAGTCGAATATCTAGGGTGGGGAAGGTAAGACTGCTTGATGACATTTTTTGAAGAGGGGAGAGAGGTTTTCGGGAGGGAGGGGGAAGAGCGAGAGGTCGAGGACGGCGGTTCTTGTTGAATAGACGAAGTCGGTTTTGAAATTGTGGAGCTATAAGAATGACGGTAGTAGGAGTGCTTCTGGGTATAAGTTGGTAGCGGAATCAAATGAGCGTAAACTACTTTGAAACGGGGGAAGGATGGATCCATTGCAATTCGGTGACAGTCTTTTTCGGCTTGCAATTTAGTAGGTGAGAGATCCGATCTTGCGTAACAACCAGCGGGCAGAGCTCGACGGCTTCTTCTGTAGAGCTGAAGGAAGGGATTACGTCTTTCTGACGAATTAAACTCGATCTTTAAAGGGCGACCGGAAGCAGATGAGGGACGAGGCTGATCCACAGGATGACGGTGAAGTGTAATCCTTCTTTCCTTGTAATCGTCGAGTAGCTCTTTTGAACCAAGCTTACCGAGTAGACCAGAAAGAGTATCCAAGTCATTTGCTGAAGTCTCAACCTCTGTTTTACCTTCGGGTAGTTTGAGAATAACCGCTCTCTTTGATTTGTTCTCTAGCATTGTTCTGTCACGAACTGTAGATTCGACCACAGCCGAGTAAAGATGAGGCCAGAGATTCTCAGGAGAGACTGATATTCTTAGCTGGGCAGTTTCCATCCGTAGTTGTTGAATAACTTCATTTTGTGAGGCGATGAGAAAATGAAGAGGGGAAACGGCTTCTTGGACGATTTCTGTCAGAAGAGAACAGATGAAAGGCAGAGGAACTTCAGGGATACAAATATTCATCAGAGAATGAAGAGGGGAAACGGCTTCTTGGATGATTTCTCTCAGAAGAGAACAGGTGAAAGGCAGAGGAACTTGAGGGATACAAATATTCATCAGAGACGTGATGTTGGGAGGAATAGGATTGATCGCAGCAATTTTTGGGTCACTGCTCATGGTGAGATCAGAGCGAGTTCTATGAGATCAGAGCGAGTGCTATGAGATTCTTCATGAACATTTACACATATTAACTTCTTGAAGCAGCATTGTACATTACAAAACCGAGAACTTGAACATTAAAAGCTTCAGGTTATATTATAAACAATAATTGTTGTTGGACCGATCGATACGACCACTTAGCGAGGCTTGAAAGTTGATATCCGCCAAAATGGCTCTCCGAGCTCTCTCCTCTATCTTTTTTCAACTTGAACATTTTTTATTCGTTCGAAAACTGGGTGCTCGCTCGAATATTTAACCGTTTCAGAAGCGGAAAACATTTTTTTTGCATTTAAATAACTTTCTTACGATGTTTTTATACACAGATGAACACACCACGATCGCCTGTCAAAAGTCATGTTACAACGGACGGGGATTAAAACCTTGACTTTTAGGGCTGCCGAGGACAGTTCTAAACTCTGAGCTACCAGTCCGAATGCCCTTTCCCTCACTTCTAGGACATAAGATAACCTGAGCAGCGCGTGGACTCTGGTCTTCTTGCCTGCTCCCTCGGGGCCGTAGACGAGTAGATGAGGAAAGTCATCTCTCATTACCAACTCTGCCAGAGTCGCCGCTTGCTCTTTGTGATAATCGAGCGCGGATAGAGAACGGGGTTGATACTTGTCCACCCACAATGCCATCTCAACTCATCTTGTTATTCCAGCTTAATAAGTAGTGGGTAGTTTAACGATTCAGAAAATTCTTGATATTGATTAGATAGATGCATTATAACGCGTGTTTGTGATGAGCTCCTTAAATCAGTAAAATTTCAGACCAAGCACTTAAATATATTACGTATGTAGAATCGTTTTTAACCTAGAAAATTAACTTAGTTAGCGAAATTTCAAACCATGTACGTTTTTGTTGCGTGTTTTCATTTCCCGCAATACGGATTTAATCTTGACAATTTTCGAATAAAGTGCGTATAAGAATGTTGTCCCCGTGGTGTAATGGTAACACGCGCTTCCGGTTGGAGTCAGAGATGGTTGGGTTCGTTCCCACCTGGTGGACTAGCTTTTTCTGTGCGATAGTTGAATCATTTATAAGAATGTTGTTTCATATTTCTTCTCAGTGGTCCTTTTTTACTCGCATCTTATTCCTTCAACACATTAGGCAATTCTGAAACACACCTACAATATTGAATCATTAACCTATATTTTGAAATATGTATTTTCATTTTCATTACTACTCTTTTTTAGTAATTACTCATATTTGATCTCAATGCTTGCTGATTTTGATCTCAGATTAGATCTCGAATCTAGATTCGCGATCTTTCCCTTTTTTGCGCCATACTTATTAGTAATTGGCACTTGAAAATGCTAAACTTCTAATGAAGCCTTGAATTATTTAAAGCTGTTTCTTTTACATACCAATGTAGAAAGTCGCACATGAGCTTAATACCGAATTAATGAATCGCCTTGCAAATCTGTTTTAAAAAAAAATATATATATCATTCGTGAGCCTCGCACAATCTCATTCAACATCCATTTTTAGTGTTATAATTAATTTATCCATGTTACGGAGAACATTCGTAACACACGCGACATTTGAGTGATAAAGTTAATTCCGAACGTATTACAATTTCAAGTGAGTAAAAGTAATATTCGTTGTTAGCACGAAACAAAAAGATTGTAAGATCATTACGCTGGATATGGCTAGCTTATTGAGGGTAGATCAAAAATTAAAAGAACATCTTTTTATCAACTCGACCTCTCTTTAATCAAATACGATAGAATGAGACACGGTATTTTCAAAAATGCCCTTGGAGATCAAAAAGGCTCTTTTTTCTCACCTATTGAAAAATGGGTATACATTAAATTATTTGCGATCACAAGAGGAATTCGACTCACATATACAAACAAAACAATCTGTCAGCTAAAAGTTCTGAATCCATTTAGAGGTAGTATTTTGGGTTCCGTGGATCCTTCTATAAACCCTTCGCTGCTCAAATACCTCGTCCCTTGCTCTACTAAACCCTTATTCGTCTCCCCTACAAAGCCCCTTCTTGATCGAATATGTCATGATGCCTTTCCCTCTTCTGGAGCACCACTTCAATCTCCCCTGCGCCTTCCAAAGTGAGGTCTTCCTTGAAGTCGACCAAGACGTTGCCTGAATTCGCCATAAGCAGGACACTTAGGAGATAACGAGAGACTTCGCGATGATCTTTGCCGTTCACGAGCTGCAACGAAAATTCCTCTACATAAATCTCTACTTGAATGGAAAAAAAACTACAACTGGCTAAAATTATTATGTGATACCAAAAGCATTTCTTTCATTCTCTACTATAAACAATGAATACGATCATGTGAATGTGCTCTATCATAAACTATCGTGTCCAAAAGTTATCAGGAACAAACAAGAGCAAAAAATTAATTTTGGAGAGACGCTCACGAGCCAACCTCAGCGAATGACTTGTTCTGGTTGAGCTCGTCGAACATGTCGATGACCTCGTCTCCATAGTGATGAATGTTGAACTCGCGCCACTTCTCTTCCTCCTTCAGATGTGGTAGGATGTACTCCTCCCATGCAGAGACCTTCTTTGCGATCTCTGACCGCAGCGTCTCTTCGAATCCCCAGAAACTGTAAGGGGAGAGATCTTTCTTGCCTGAGAAGCTATCATCCATATCTGTATTTTCTCCATCACAGTCGAACCCTGATGTGCAGGAAATCCCAAAGTCTAAATACTAAATATTGACTTGAGACTCGAATTGTTGACGCTATTTTTTTAATCCAATAAAAAAAGTTATAAAGCGTGAATACAAATGAGTTTTTTTCAAAACAACTACCGTTTATTTAGAAAGACGACACTTCAAGAGCTTTATGATTTTTTTTGTTGCTGCACGCGAAGAGCCCACATCAAACAGTATTGGTCATGGACCTCTCTCTCTCTCTCTCGCTTTCCATTCATCTTTTTTTCTTCATTTTATCAAATTTTTCTAAGAAACGAAGCCATTACAGTGATCTGCCAATCAGAGATTATTCGGGTGTTGAGAAAAGCTGAAGAGGTGGGCGACTATGTCGATAGTAAAGCATTTGAAATGAAACAAGAGAAAGAGACGATTTGTTGTAGTAGAGCGATCTCTGCTGGAAAGTGAAGTGCTCGGGGGGATTGGGGAGGGCGGCACCGGGTGCCCGCTTGTGAGCCTGCACTGCCTCCTCCACTTCGTCTTCTTCGCTCTTTACTGCAACATTACCTATTCATCAAATTACTCCCTGATGTGTTTATTAATGACAAATCGATGAGCTACTCTTTTATTAAATCAACTGTCATGCTTTGTATCAGTCTAGTTGAAGATAATCTCCAAATACATGTAGAGATAAAGAAAGACTTATATACAAATAAGTAAACAGTTTTGTTAGCAGTATAAGTGTCTCTCACCCTTGTTCCGATGTTGAGTTGGCTCGGAATAACTGGCAACCATTAGGCCTTGTGCATCTACTCGCACCTGCAATGACAATTTGGTTGAGTTGGCTCGGAATAACTGGCAACCATTAGGCCTTGTGCATCTACTCGCACCTGCAATGACAATTTGGTTGAGTTGGCTCGGAATAACTGGCAACCATTAGGCCTTGTGCATCTACTCGCACCTGCAATGACAATTTGGTTGAGTTGGCTCGGAATAACTGGCAACCATTAGACCTTGTGCATCTACTCGCACCTGCAATAACAATTTGGTTCCTCGCGGTAGAACTCTAATATCTTCTTATGTATTGTCAGAAAAACGTTTCTGACGGACCAATACCATCATATATTGTATGCCGGTTGAATGTGTAAAAAAGCAGGGTGTTCTTCTAAATCGCACTGCGCCTAAGATCTATGCGCAAATCTATGCGCTGTCGAGAACAGCTAGTCTTACGAGTTCTGTTTGTCTGTGTTCTTTTATTTTAATCGTACGCTTTCGATATCTTTCCAAAGTCTTCCGTTTCCTTATGATTAGTTTTGCTTATCTGCCCTCTTCTTTTGCGGGTGGTTTGAAGAAGCTTGTCTCGCAGCAAAACTTCTAAAACCCTCACCATCATATCCTCATCAGGTATGTCGAGGAACCTGGCAGGGCCTTCTCCTCCTGAGGGTCTTTCTTGGCCCGCGATCTCTCGGCCAACTTCTTCCACTGCATCCCAATCTGAATTTCTTCCATTTATTGCACCTCTCTTCACTTGCATCTCTTTCACTTTCTTGTGAAACTGCTGTATTCATTTAGCGATGCCTTTTATGTGGTTGTCGTTGTTTCCATGATAGGACCGGACTTCTCAGAAAGCTTCAACGTAAAACTTCTACCGTTTTGCTTTACACTCATATAATTATCTCGTTCTGCTCCTCTATGACATAGTCTTTCTTGTTTTACACGTTTTTGATTTTACACGTTTTTGACAAAATGTCCTTATTATGAAAAAAAAACCAATATATACCATTTGATGCATCAACTCACGGTACTGTAATAACATGAAGACAATTTTTTTGAAAATATGATTTATAAAAGCCTTTTTTTCTTCCAATTTTGTGGGGGAAAAAAGAGAAAAGTACCTTCGGCGTTGTCTCCTCCGTCATCGTAGAAAATCTCCTCCTCCCGTTCCAAGTCCGAATCATCCAGTTTTGAATAATCCTCATAAAGAACCTTTTCTTTCTCCAACTGAAACAAATCACCAAATCACAGCTATCAAATCACCAGAGAATTTAATAGAAATTGAGATAAAGGGAACTAAAAAGAGAGAGGGATAGATAAATAGATAGACAGATAGAGAGAGAGAGATCGTGATAGAGCGAGAGCAAGAAAGGAGCGAAAAAAGGAGAAAGAAAGGAATAGAGATAGAAAGAAAGAGATAGAGGGGGGGGGGTTAAACTAACTACGAGAGCCATTTTCATTTCCCTCTTGCGAATCTCCATGCGCTTCTTTTTCGCTGACGCAATACATCGTCCGATCGCTTCCTTCGTCTTAAATCATTTCATTTTATATTCCTCATAAACTTCTAATAAAGTATTCGATAAATAAGTGTACGGTACCAATAAGTGTACAGATCATTAAAAAACGGGGAACTAACCCAGTCTTTGGAAGGAATGGCTCTTCTGCTGCTTTTCTTGTAGAAGAACTCATTCACATACTCTCCATACTCCAACGTCCTTTCCTTCTTCGTCATATTGCATCGTTCCTTCAATAATCCATCATAAATGTTACCAGTTCGTACGAGAAAAACACAGAGCTCTGCTGAAAGCGGTTTTCTTTGCATCAAAGACCCGCCGATGTCAAAAGAATTCGATGTTTTTTTTGGAACAGAAAGTTTTCATAGACGAGGTTCTGCTTATAGTATGTGGAACAGAGTTTCACAGGATATCGAAACTGATATGCGTCAACAAATAGTAGGGCATGATTGTATGTAAGAAATCGATCGCACAATCAGAATGGCACTCGGCCGGGACCGAACCTCCGTTGCCTATCCGCGGCTTGTAGAGCGTTACGAATACACCAACCGAGCACACATTGTCCGATGCGATTTAGCCCCGGAGTGTCCGAAGTGTCCGAAGTGTTATTTTTGCCCATGCAATGGATTTTTTACATGCATAGTCTCAGCCCATCGTTGCTTGAACGAATTACAAAAATCAAATCTGATTCTCTCTCTACCATCATCTTTCTCTCTTCATCAAGGATTGTGGAGTTGCACTCCTTTCATGACGCAATTGCTTGATGAGCATGCGTGACTTGAAAGAACGGTCATTTTGCCTTAAACATAGCAAGAAATCGCATGGGACAATGTGTGCTCGGTTGATGTATTGGTAACGATCTTGAAGCCCCGGATAGGCAACGGAGGTTCGGTCCCGGTCGAGTGCCATTTTTGCGTTGGCAATGGATTTCTTACATACATAGTCTCAGCCTATCGTTGCTTAAACGATTTACAGAGATCAAATCTGATTCTTTCTCTACCATCATCTTTCTCTCTTCATCATGTATTGTGGAGTTACACTCCTTTCGTGACGCAATTGCTTGATGAGCATGCGTGACTTGAAAGAACGGTCATTTTGCCTTGAACATAGCAAGAAATCGCATGGGACAATGTGTGCTCGGTTGGTGTATTGGTAACGATCTTCTAACCCCGGATAGGCAACGGAGGTTCGGCCCCGGCCGAGTGTTATTTTTGCCCATGCGATGGATTTCTTACATAGTCTCAGCTAATCGTTGCTTGAACGATTTACAAAGATCAAATCTGATTCTTTCTCTACCATCATCTTTCTCTCTTCATCATGTATTGTGGAGTTACACTCCTTTCGTGACGCAATTGCTTGATGAGCATGCGTGACTTGAAAGAACGGTCATTTTGCCTTGAACATAGCAAGAAATCGCATGGGACAATGTGTGCTCGGTTGGTGTATTGGTAACGATCTTCTAACCCCGGATAGGCAACGGAGGTTCGGTCCCGTCGAGTGCCATTTTTGCGCGGGCAATGGATTTCTTACATACATAGTCTCAGCCCATCTTTGCTAAACTCTCACAATAAACTATTTCTAACGACTTGATACTTCGATTGAGTTCTCCATAGCATAAACATAAACGAAAAACCATGAAGAATACTTTTAATAGAAATCATGTTAACCTTCTCCATCCTCTGGATGATGGCGGTAGTCTTAATTGTTGGGTCTATGACCTTGAGGGGAACCCTCTTCCATTTCAAGTCCTGGTACTCCCAGTTCTCTGGAATCTCGTATGGATCTTCTTCATCCGCCGATGCTTCTTCCCACTTAAACAAACATGCCACTTTTTTCTTTGAATGAAGCGCCATCATAGACTTAAAAATTTGGGTTTGAGGTTTTTCTCAAATTCGAAAAAAAAACCAACCAAAAACTTGTATCCTTTTTTGTCCCTTTTCAGAGCAGTCTTTTCAGTTCAAAATACTGCTCATTCAAAAAGACGCTCAGAACAAGCTTAACGGAAATGACTGCACATGATTCCTGCGTTTTGCACAACGAAACATTCAAGCCTAGAGTTTTACAAGACCGAGTTCACTATGATGAATGGGCATTAATTAGAAAGATGAAGGCTCATTCATAGATTTCTGTTCAGTCTAGAAAATTTACCAACAAAAAAGATAACCAACCGGTTGTTTGATTCTTCTTGACCGCGTTTTCGTTCGTTTGTCACCTCGAATAAACTTTTTGAATTGAAATGTATTCACCGAAAGAAAGCTATGAATCATCTATGAATCATAGGTGACCAGGAATTGAAGACTCTCTCTCGCTCCCGACATCAACTTCAAAACACATCTGAGCTTCTGGCCCATGTCAATCGCTTGATAAGCATGCGTGACTAACAGAACAAGGCATATGAGCCTTTCATATAACACTATCGCACGGAATAGCGATGAGTCCCCGTGGTTTAATGTTAACACGCGCTCCCGGTTTAAGTCGAGATGGCTGGGTTCGATCCCGCCCGGTGGACTAGCTTTTTTTTCTGTGGGATAGTTCAATCATTTGTCATATCATTTATCATTTAAAAAGCATGAGAGAAGAGAGAAAGTAAGGAAGTAATTTGTGTTCGATCTGTGTTTAGAGATCGCTTCGGTTACGAATGTGGTGCACAGTCTTCGATCAAGCGGGAGCAAATTAGTAGTTTTCCTCAGAGACATTAAACAAATCTATTACTTTTATTTATAAAGTTTTTTCAATGAGTATTATTAAGCTCTTGCTGAATTCTCAAACAGCAATCAAGATTTATTTGCTCTATTAGAGCTTTCAAGATTTGTTTTTTCGTTCCATTGAGCCGAGGAAAGAACAGTTTAATCCCTAGAATCCTGAATTCTACTCAAATAGAGAGCTAACCTTCTGGAGGTTGGTTCTCATCTTGAAAGCTTTCATCATCGTATCCGTCATCGCATTCCATGAAGCTCTCTGACAATACTTCAACTTTCATAGCATATGGCAACCCTCTGACTATAGTCATGTTCATGGTCATCGCAAATGATAACCCGCTGATTATGGTGATGTTTCCAATCTTCATGAATTACAACCCAGTCGTGGGGCTATAATACACTTGACTGTCTTATATATATTAACAAATGTAAGACTACAGTCTACCGTCACTTTGCCTATTTCTACAGGTAAACTCTCAGAGTCTAATGGCACTACAAATTAACACAAATCACTACAAGGTTTTGCACAATACAAACAAACCTTTCTCTTTTCATCTCACAGGGCGCGGAAAAACCACCCTTAGATTGGTAACTTCAACCCCTGAACATGAAAATTCATTCCCTTGTTCATACCTGCATTGCAGGGATCCTCTGCCTCTTTGCCGACTCTGGTGCTTGCTCTCAGAGCCTCTGTCATTCTCCTCTCCTCTCTGGCTGAGCTGGGTCGCTCTCTCACAAGCTCCACTCGGGACGAAGCTCGGCCAACTACTCCCGCTTCCGACGAACACGGCAAGTCTTCACACAATTAACACATGTTAGTCAATCTCGAATTACAGTTTACAAATCGCATTTTACGACTAGTAACTCTATCTACTTTGTATAATCTCTCATATTTTTGTTTCAGATACTTCTCATACTCTAATTTAAGTAGGTTAATTTTGATCAATTTCATAGCGCAAAAACGAGAACGTGCTGACAGCAATGTAGAATATTGCCTCGAATCCGTGTAGACTGTAGAATCCGAGAAATAGATTTGCTCGTAAATAATACATACTCAAAGCTAACTAATCATTTACATGCTCTATCTAATCGAAACATTCTCTTACTGCTACATATACCAATTAAAAACACTTTATACTAAAATCCTACATTTATAATGAAAGTGCTTACTTAGTATGAGCTTAATTCAGTGCTAGAACTAAGCTTTACATATACCAACAGAAAGGGCATGCTTTTGACCGCTCTCACCTCCTCTTGGCAGAGTGTCGTGTCCTGAGGCATCCATTGTGAAAGGTTGTGATGGGAAGTGACCATATCTATCGCTCGATGGCTCAACCTGAATAGTGTTCTCTTCCATTCTTCCCCACAGTTAGGTCGCTACTTTTCCATCCTCTTGACTTGTTTTTATAACTCGTCCAAATCAACTGAAAATCTACTTCCGTTGCAACCTGTACCTCGAAGAAATCATAATTCGATGAAAAGTCCCCGATCCACGGAAATCCATCCGCTTCTTGTTAACACCAGGATGTTTCTATGGCCCGCACTGCGGTTAAAAAATCTATGCGTTCTCCAAAAACCCCGAAAAATTTTGAAATCTATGCGCTTGTGAAAAAAATTTCTTGGATTTGTCGTAGGGAATGTCCAAATCATTGGAAACATTGAATGTTGAACTCTAAAATTTTAAAAACCTATGCACTTGAAAAAAAGTTTGGCGGGTGCTAAGAAACACCCTGGTTAACACCTATCAATAACTTTCCATGCCGGATGAAGCATTGTCAAGGTTTTTTTTTGTAAAAAAAAGAAGGTACTACTTATCAGAGCATAGGATTACAATAAGTGAGCAAGTCCACACAGTCTTGAACTCTCATGTACTTCCCACTTCCCAATCTCTCTTCAGTGTCATTATCACTCATTTTTTTTGCTCTTTTCTTTCCCCCGGAACGGCTGCGATGTAACGTCCATAAACAAATCCTGCCGTAATGTTTTCTTTTTTCGTCTTACTCGAATGGCCGCTTTGTAACGACGCCCAACAAACCTCAGTTTAAAAAAAAAAACCATCTTATATGGTCGCCTGAAGCCTCTGCAACCCTCACTCCTCATAAGATTCCAACTTCTCAAAAACTCTATTATGCTATATCATACATTGTGTGATAAAACAATTCTGGGCCCTACTCCAAAAGCCGGCAGTCTTATCCTCAAAGTGTATATTTCAATGTTTTTTCTAACTTTCCGCAAAGTGTGGATGAAATTTAGACAATAAAAAGATCTTGTTAACACTTCAAGCATTTTCAAAATTAATCAAACATGTGATGAAATAATGCTCTGAATAGATTCAATCTGACTTCGTCTGTAGGATGTTGTGTCCCCTGCAAAGACGCGGCCCCGGGTTCTGCCGTTGACCTGCGTTCCCAATCGAAGCGACGCAGGTGCTTTTGAGATGTTGACTCTGCGAATACTTCTACCAGCCGGGCGTTCAGTAAATCCAGTAAGAGTGCGCCCTGAAAAAACCAAAGATACATTTGTCCTTCCTCAACAGCCAGAAAGATTTGTCCAAAGGTTTGATAGGTTTATTCCAATCGTCTTTCGGCTGAGCTGTGTTTTAAAATCTGGTGGTTCCTATGTTTTTCATCAGGAAAAACCATTACACAAAAAAATCTCGTCTTACTTAGAAAAAGTCATTGTTGGTTGTTGTTGTTGTTGCCGGATGTAGCCGGCTTCGAAGAACGTCTGTGTACTTCGTTTCTTGTTCTTCTTTTTTTTTTTCTTATATCTTCAAGAACGCTGCGACATCCAGCGGCTTGGTCCAGAGGTCGATTGGAGACAGCGCGGTCGGGTGGCATGGGCAGTTGAAGAGATGCGCAACGTCGTGAGGTCCGGAAGAGCAATCGGGACACACGTCGGGGATGGGTTCGTCAATGCGGTGGAGGTAGTTGTTGATGAATCTGCTGAATCCCGAGCGGAGCTGGCTGAGCGTGCATCTAGTCTTGCGGGGTAACTCCTTCTCTTCTTCCTGGATAAGGGGCGGAGGTCTGCCTCCCAGGATGACGGCACCCTTCAACGATTGGAGTTCGTTCGAGACCATCATCGAGTGTACGGTGTTTGCGACTGATTTCCCATTGTTCGGATCCTTTGACATCTGTTTCGCGGCTTCGACAGTCTTCTTGCAGCTCAACACGAGGTTGTTCTTCATTGCGCGAGGGGGCGCCGGGCAGTCGAGGTGCTGTGCCCCTCTGGTGCTACAACCTACCGATGCCCCTCTGGTGCTACAACGATGTCCGCCTACTCGCGGTGCAGCACGTCAGTCTCAGGACTGCAAAGGACATCACCAATCTTCTCCGGAAGCAGACCAGCTCCGAAGACACGAAGACACGCTCCCTCCGGAGCACACAATTCTTCCGTTTTTTGCAATGTGAGGCAGACTGACCCGGCCAGTCTGTCTCAATCTCTACTTCTACAAGCCGGAGACATCGAACGCAACCCAGGACCTCCCACCACCTGGCTCTGCTCTACTTGCCGAAAGACAGCGAACACGAACTGCATCCAGTGCTCTCTCTGCTCCGAATGGACACACATCAAAGCGAAGTGCAGCGGTATTCCATCGCTCAAGGACTACGTCCCTGCAACCTACCGATGCCCTCCATGTCAGACCCGCCAAGACACACCCTCGCCATCTGCAGACGCAGCTCTCGCTCCAATCGCTCGAAACAGACGTAAAGGCAACAAGAACCTGAGACTGCTACAATACAACTGTAATGGGATAAATGGCAAGACAACAGAGATCCTCGACCTCCTAACTCGCCTGAAGATCGACATATTCCTAATACAAGAAACGAAGCTGACGGATCGCGCTAAAACTCCTTCATTCCCCGGATACTCCATTGCTAGAAAAGACCGCGGAACCGACACAGGTGGCGGCCTACTCACAGGCATCACCCATTCTTTAATCTACTCCGTCGTCCCGTCTACCACAGATCCTCACCTGGAATCACTGACTGTTCGCATCTCGGACAACAACGGCCTCTCTCTGGACATCACTAATGTCTACATTCCTCCGATGACCTCCTGCAACACAGGCTACCAACCGGATCTATCCCCCCTTCTACGAGACCGCGAGAATTCCATCATACTAGGCGACCTTAACGCCCACGACTCCAGCTGGTACTCTCACTCGACAGACAACAGAGGAAACGTCATCTCCAGTGCTATTGACGACTCGGAACACGCCACTCTCAACCGCGACATGCCCACACGAGTTCCCTCAAACGGTCGCCCTTCCTCGCCAGACATTTCCATCTGCTCTCAGGATCTCCTTCAAAAAGCGTCATGGAAAACTATCACTGAAGGCAGCTCCGATCATCTTCCGATAATCATCGATCTAGAAGGCAGCAATTTCAACCACACTCACAGAGACGCAACCTTCACAAATTACCGGAAAGCGGACTGGGAAGCGTTCCAGCAACACGTCGAAGAAAGCCTGTCCAAAAATCCTCTTCCCAATCTACCAGCCGTTCAAGCAGAACCTCTCTTCCGAAGAATACTCGTATCAGCTGCAGCAAAAACAATCCCACGCGGCCGGATCAAGAAGAGAGAAGTCGCCCTAACGACAGAGATACGAGAATGGATGCATCATCGCGACACACTCAGAGAATCGAATCCGACAAGCGACCTTTTGAACGATCTCAACACGAACATAAGGAGAGCTACCGACAAAAACAAACGGGATATCTGGCGCGCACTGATGGAGTCCTTCGATCCAAAGAAAGATGTCAACAAGCTCTGGAAGACCATCAAAATCCTCAACAACAAAGGAAGACCACCGCCGAACTGCGCCATATCCTTCAGAAATGAGACGATCACGACCGCCTCCGATATCGCGAACCGCTTCAACAAAGCCTACACTTGTCCAGTCCAGTATACAACTTCAAAGGAAAACAGGAAGACTATGAGGAAAATACACCGCCTGTCCGCAGATGACTTCGAGGACTTCACTACCACAGACGTAGCAGCCGCCATCAGATCCACGAAGAAGTCCACCGCGCTTGGTCCAGATGGCATCGCTCCTATAATTCTCCATCATTTAGGTCCGAAAGGAATCAGCGCCCTGACTTCCCTGATCAACAGCTCCCTACGCACAGGCAGGATCCCCATGATATGGAAATCGTCGATCATACTACCCCTCCTGAAAGCAGGCAAACCAGCATCCGAAGGCTCCAGCTACCGTCCGATATCTCTACTCTCGCCCGTCGCCAAAGTGATTGAACGGCTATTACTCGGCTCCCTACAGAGGCACATTCCCCCGGCAGACCACCAACATGGCTTCACGGCAAGACGCTCTACAACCTCGGCCCTCGTAACTCTCTCGAAGAGCATCGCAGACGGTTTTAACCAGAAACGTCCCGCTAGTCGAACGGTCCTCATGGCAATTGATATGTCCAAGGCATTCGAAAGTATCGACATCGTCAAGCTCATCGACCTCATTGAGACAACAACCGCGCCGAACTACATTAAAAAATGGCTCGCCTCTTACCTTAGAGGAAGAACAGGACGCACAAGCTTCCGCGACTCGGTATCAAGTTCCAGACTCTTCAGAAACGGAGTCCCACAAGGCAGCGCCCTCTCGCCCACGCTTTTCAACCTTTACCTCCGCGATCTTCCCACAGACGATGCCCACACGAACGTCATCTCGTATGCTGATGACATCACGATCTGGGCGTCAGATCCCGACATCAACGTCGCCTCCGAAAATCTACGCAGGGCCATCACGAAAATTGAAACCTTCCTCAAAGAACGGTCACTCATCATTTCCCCGACCAAGAGCCAGCTCATGCTTTTCACCCCGTTCAGTCGTGAATTCAAGTCTACTCTGGACATATCAATCTGCGGATCACCCGTCCCCACCGTCAACCAGGCCAAGCTACTCGGCGTCACGTACGACTCGATGTTCACATTCAGCCATCATGCTAAAGACATCGCGAGACGGATGTCGCAGCGCAATAACGTACTGAAAGCCTTAGCCGGAAGCACCTGGGGCAACCAAAAAGAAACCCTCCGCCTCACGTTCAAAGCCATCTCGCAAGCGATCTGCAACTACGCCGCACCCGCCTGGTCCACCTTCCTCTCGGACTCCGCTCACGCCAAAATCCAACGTTCTCAGAACTCCGGACTCCGCGTCGTGACAGGGAATCATCAAATGGCCGACACTGACTATATTCATCGTCATTGTTGGTGACACGGGTTGGTGTCGATTAAAACACGTTGCCACTTTTGCCGGTCTATGTGTTTTTAATGTTCATCGGACGCTTTACATTTTTGTTGTTGCACGATCAGCCTAAGAATCATGGAACATGGTGACAAGCGTACATTTTTTTGTTTTGTTTCTGTAAAACTAGAAATTTTTCAAAAATATTTTTAAAAATCTGACTCTCTCCGACATGTAGGCTGTGTTGATTCGGAAATCATCCTTCTTACCAACCATCTAAACAGCATTTGTAGTTTGTTTTCATGGAAGCCTCATATACTAAAAATATTTGGAAAAAAGATACTCGGTGAATGTTTTTTTTAGACTAGAACTGTTTAAGTGAAAATTAGACACTTGCTCAAATGCTGAAGCATCTACTTGTCTTAACTGCCAAAGTATCAGCCAAATAAGCAGGTACTTAGTCGGTTCTTGGTTAGCAGATAAGCGGATACTTTTTCATTGACGTGTTTCGGACACTCATAAACGGCTGATACCAATTGCACGAAACAAACTTCTTTGCGCGTTTTGCTTGCGTATATGGGGACATTGCACTTTTCGTAGTCGGCAAGGGGCATGAGAGACATCGGCATAAGGGACATCAGGGAGGGCGGGTACGGTTTGCCATGCAGCGAGACACTCTGCAACAAATCCACATACTTAATTATCCAGTCGTTAACTATGTTGACGGGTAGCTGTCTCTGATTGTGGTAAACACTTATTATTTCAAGCGCGAATCAGGGTGTTTCTTAGCGCCAGCACAACTTTTTTTCAGCGCATAGATTTTCAAAATTTCAGAGTTCAACATTTAATTTTTCCAATGATTCGGAATTTTCCTACGAGTAAACCGAGAAAAAAATTTTCCAAGCACATAGATTTAAAGGTTTTTCGGTGTTTTTGGAGAGCGCATAGATTTTTTCACAAGCACTGCAGGTCAGAGAAACACCTTCGCGTGAATTCTCATGACAAAAACCCATTTCTCTCTCTCTCTGAAAAAGTCCTTTTCCAATTTCAGCGTGTTCAAACTGGCCCAGAGCCAAGATGTTTGACATCGCATCGTTTGTAACAATGAATAATCGAGCTCGTCTCACAACTGGATAAATCTCACACGAGTCATTTCTAATGTTTGCATTTTACAAGGAGGCATGAATAGAATCTCCGGCTGTTTGCTTCATCCAGTATTCGTTAAAACTGTAAATAAGAGTATTCCCCACTCCTCGTTGATCTCAAGCAACGGATTTTTATACCGAGCAGAGGAGCGGATTGTTCGCAGAAACTTTTGCAAAAATCGTGTGGTGTGACGGGAACCGAACCCGTGACCTTTCGCGTTCCGGGCGAATGCTCTCCCCACTGAGCTACACACGCACACATGATTATGCACATTTTAAGGCCCATACAACAAAACTTTGCCTCAACGTCTCTTCTTCGGTTTCCTACTTACCAGAAAAATTCTCTTTTATCCTAAGAATCTTTCACAAATCTGCTACCAGGAGTCTTTTTTAAGAGTCCTACTACTTGTTCATGCAAATACTTCCAGTAGGTCACCGTTTGCAAAAGCGGACCTTCCCTACGTTTTCTCATAAAACAAGCTTCTCATGTCACCGACGGGTCCATTTTAATTTATCTTCCCCGTTCCTGTAAATCTTAGTGTCCATTTATGTCGCAATATAAAACCTCTGCCTGTGACCCCATCCCCCTGACCATAGGTTCCGTCCTCTTCAAATTTTTGTATGACACGAGTCGGTACGGATTAGTAACGAGCATCGCTGGGTCGTCGTCCTCGTCGCCGTCTCCTTCATGATCCCCGTCTTCGTCGTTGTCATCTTAAACAACTCATTTCCTCTATTTTTCAAACACTTAATTTTCCATGTCATGAAATATGAAGTGCTACTGATCCATAAGATTTTATCTGGTTTGCGGTTCTTTATAGTTAGGATGGAGACGTGGAATGAAGAAATCAGCTTTTTACTGCATGTGGAAAATACATACTTTTCAACCTCTATAAAAACTGGAATGCAGATTTTCCACCAACCTCCCTGTTAATAAATACTGATTCCCTTCAAGACCCAGTGATCTATCGCTCATTGAAAGCCCATACCTTTTACAACTGCAACGACGAAAAGCGAAAAGAACGAACCCTTTTTCTTCTTGCTCTTGGTGATCATCGTACTTTTTAGCAAATTGAGAAGTGATTCACATTCTTGAAAGACAATATCAACCTGAAAATCGTAATTTCGGTGAACATGAAAGTCTTCGAAATTGGTTCATAGAACTGTACAGGGTGGTCAGTATATTTGGTGAAAATTTTTGGGTACATGTCGAGCGCGAGCTGAGTTGATCTGCAGCTGCAGACACCATCAATTTCGTTAACTTATGATCTACCTATAAACAAAATTTGTTTCCAATTTTGTTACTCGCGAAATGGTGCGTTCTCATCCTAGTTGGGGCGCAATGTTGTCGCTGAGTAGTTCTGGACACCCCCCCCCTTTTCGGAGAACTCTCGTCGGCTGGGAGTCGCCCGTCAGAGTGTGCATCGAACTCTCAAACGAGGTACACTCACTGACTGTCCACGCTGTGGTCGTCACTTCCACTGTCACCTCCCGTATCACAATCATCGTCAATAAACGCCTGAACCGCAATAAAGGCAGAAGCATCAGAAAAATGGCTGCCCACTGGATACGTCATACGATACGATGAGAAATATTGTTCGAAAGAAGCTTGGTATGAAGTCATGCAAGTATCACAAGCGCCATGGTCTCACTTCTAAGCAGCACTAAGCACGGCGCGATAAATGCCCTGCTTTCCTTGCTCAGACCACGACTGGAGAACATCTCATGAACCTTTTTATCGATGAGAAGACGTTCACCGTGGAGAGGAGCTACAACAAACAAAATGATAGGGTGCTTGCTCAGTCTTCTGAAGAAGTTGATACTGCCAGCCGAACAGTCTCACGTGCTTCCTGTCCAGAATATCTCATGGTTTTCGCTGGCATCTGCTCCAGGGGTCAAACTCCTCTCTTTTTGGTCAGAAAAGAGACCAAAACAAATATGCAAGTGTACATCTCGGAGATCCTCGAACATCATTGAAGCCTTGGGCCCACAGGCACTTCGGGACACGGAACTGGACATTCCAGCGGGACGGCACTCCTGATCATACCAGCTAGAAGACACAAGAGTGTATATCACAAAACTTCTCCGGTTCTCATGGCAATCGATATGTCCAAGGCATTCGAAAGTATCGACATCGCCAAACTAATCGACCTCCTCGAGACAACAGACGCGCCGAACTACTTAAAAAAAATGGCTCGCCTCTGACCTTAGAGGAAGAACAGGACGCACAAGCTTCCGCGACTCGCTATCAAGTTCCAGACTCATCAGAAACGGAGTCCCACAAGGCAGCGCCCTCTCGCCCACGCTTTTAAACCTTTACCTCCGCGATCTTCCCACAGACGATGCCCACACGAACGTCATCTCGTATGCTGACGACATCACGATCTGGGCGTCAGACTCCAACATCAACTTCGCCTCCGAAAATCTACGCAGGGCCAAAACGAAGATTGAAACCTTCCTCAAAGAACGGTCACTCATCATTTCACCGACCAAGAGCCAGCTCATGCTTTTCACCCCGTTCAGTCGCCAATTCAAGTCTACTCTGGACATACCAATCTGCGGATCACCGGTCCCCACCGTCAACCAGGCCAAGCTGCTCGGCGTCACGTACGACTTGATGTTCACATTGAGCCATCATGCCAAAGACATCGCGAGACGAATGTCGCAGCGCAATAACGTACTAAAAGCCCTTGCCGGAAGCACCTGGGGCAACCAAAAAGAAACCCTCCGCCTCACTTTCGAAGCCATATCGCAAGCGATCTGCAACTACGCCGCATCCGCCTGGTCCACCTTCCTCTCGGACTCCGCTCACGCCAAAATCCAACGTTCCCAGAACTCCGCACTCCAGTTCCTGACAGGGAATCATCAAATGGCCGACACTGACCATATTCATCACGAATCAACAAAGGTCATGCGCACCAAATCCCATATGAACATGCTCGCCACGCAGTACCTCGCGAGATCATCGGACCCAGAACACATCCACCACGGCCTCCTCGACTGCCCGGCACCCCCTCGTGCAATGAAGAACAACCTCGTGTTGAACTGCAAGAAGACTGTCGAAGCCGCCAAAAAGATGTCAAAGGATCCGAACAATGGAACATCAGTCGCAAACACCGTACACTCAATGATGGTCTCGAACGAACTCCAATCGATGAAGGGTGCCGTCATCCTGGGAGGCAGACCTCCGCCCGTAATCCAGGAAGAAGAGAAGGAGTACCACGCAAGACTAGATGCACGCTCAGCCAGCTCCGCTCGGGATTCAGCAGATTCATCAACAACTACCTCCACCGCATTGACGAGTCCATCCCCGACGTGTGTCCTGATTGCTCTTCCAGACCTCACGACGTTGCGCATCTTTTCGACTGCCCATGCCACCCGACCGCGCTGTCTCCAATCGACCTATGGACCAAGCCGCTGGAAGTCGCAGCGTTCTTGAAGATGTAAGGAAAAAAATATCTAGAAGAACAAGAAACGAAGAAGAATACAGACGTTCTTCGGAGCCGGCTACATCCGGCAACAACAACAACAACAAAAATTCTCCTCTTGCATCACCGCCAAAGAATGCCGTGCTAATAGTCCAGATTTGAATAAGAGTACTCCATCTGGTTTATCCTGGAGAGTGAAGATTGCGCTAAAACCCACACCGCGTTTTCCGGTCTCACGACTACGCTTGAGCAAGCATGGGACCGAATTCTCCAGGAAGTTTAGCGGTCAGCGATGTCTGCCTCCCCACGTCCTCTGGAGGCCGTCATTTGAAAAAAAAAGAGGTTTCGTGGGAGAATTATGGATTATTATCATATAACAGATAATAAAAATTTGTTGAGAAAGTGGAGTTTCGCTCACATGAAAGGAAAATATGCGGTAAAATGCGTGTCACCAAATTTGTTGATCACCCTGTATGCGCATATCTTTGTTGATCACCCTGTATGCGCATATCTTTGTTGATCACCCTGTATGCGCATATCTTTGTTGATCACCCTGTATGCGCATATCTTTGTTGATCACCCTGTATGCGCATATCTTTGTTGATCACCCTGTATGCGCATATCTTTGTTGATCACCCTGTATGCGCATATCTGCTTGTTGATCACCCTGTATGCGCATATATTTGTTGATCACCCTGTATGCGCATATCTTTGTTGATCACCCTGTATGCGCATATCTTTGTTGATCACCCTGTATGCGCATATCTTTGTTGATCACCCTGTATGCGCATATCTGCTTGTTGATCACCTTGTATGCGCATATCTTTGTTGATCACCCTGTATGCGCATATCTTTGTTGATCACCCTGTATGCGCATATCTTTGTTGATCACCCTGTATGCGCATATCTTTGTTGATCACCCTGTATGCGCATATCTTTGTTGATCACCCTGTATGCGCATATCTTTGTTGATCACCCTGTATGCGCATATCTTTGTTGATCACCCTGTATGCGCATATCTTTGTTGATCACCCTGTATGCGCATATCTTTGTTGATCACCCTGTATGCGCATATCTTTGTTGATCACCCTGTATGCGCATATCTTTGTTGATCACCCTGTATGCGCATATCTGCTTGTTGATCACCCTGTATGCGCATATCTTTGTTGATCACCCTGTATGCGCATATCTGCTTCAAGTCACAGAAGACCGAATTTCGACATCCGAACAACAATAATATATTCTCTATAATCACAAAATTGCCCAAAAACTACTCTTCAAGTCATTTTCCCCATTCTATGTTAATGTATTATTGTATCACCTTCACGTTAAACAAACAAATGAATGTATATCGGACATGAACTTCTTCCAATGTAGGTTTTCTGTGCAATGAGCTTACATGTTCACACGATTCTAGAGAAAAAAAGATAACTCTAGAAAAAAATTATGTTAAAAAAGAAATTATGCACACTATCAACTGGATTTATAACTCACTTTTTTGCCATAAACATTCGCTGAGCCCTGGATGAGTCTACCCGCTTCTGTGAAGTCGAACCTCCAAAGCAGATTATTAGAAATACAATTGACTAGTTAGACTTGTTTCCCATCGAGTTAAAGTGATACTATTTTATTGTTCAAATTCATAGTTAAAATCTAAGTTTGAAGAGAGGCTAGGCTGGAAAATAAGAATATTCAGCATCGAACAGACAATGAAGACAAAATTTTGAAATGACTTTTTCAATATTTTTGGTTAAATGAATACTGAACAGAGTCAGCACGAAGCTGACGTCCACAAGTCGGCACTTTTGCACTTTAGGGGCATCCCCTGACAGAGGTTCATAGGGTCATACGTCTGACTTATTTACATTTACAAAAATTATTTTTACATTAAAAGAGGCTAAGGCTTAGAAAAAGTTTACGCTAACGAGGCCGTGCGGCTTAGGCTAAGACCGTATCAAAAATTACCACTCTCATCTGACCCATTGAACCTCTGGTAGGGGGGGTTGTCCCTAAAGGGCAAAAATTACAACAAGTCTAGGCCTTCCCTCAAATGAACGGTCGTTTCACAATTTTTTATGGAAATGGCAGGTGATCTGTTAAATCCCCTCTACATGCTTTCTGCATGTCTTTGAACCCATTTGATCTTCAAAACGCCTCACCTGTGTTGATTGTTGAGTCTGTACTCCTCCTGCTCGACAGCAGAGGCGATTCTCTCAGCGTAGTCATCGAGCTCCTTCGCGATGTCTACACCCCAGTACTGATTGAGCTGCTTTAGGGGCTCGAGGAGGTACTGGTATTTGCAGCTCTTCCCTTCCTCTTCCCTCATTCTTACTACAGAAAAGAGAAGTTACTGAATGAATACATTATCGATTAAACAATTACACGGACGAGAGCTGGTTGACGAGAAACGAGTATCATTCTCAATATTTCTTTATATCTAACCGGAATGCAAGCGCGTTATTGATTACACCACCATGAACACATCGCTAGTCTGTGTGATAGCGCTATGCAATTAGCTCAAATGCTTTCTTCTCTCAGTCACGCACAGGTATAATATAGTGATATAGTGACCTGCCACTCCTATGGGGCGGATACAGGGGTTAAATGCGACCGGACAAATTGATGTTTACATGTACCCACCGAAAAAATTGAATTAAAAAAATTACTTGTTGGAACTGCATACTGCTTTGTTTCTTCGACATTTGTATGACATGTGAGTTTTTACATTTGTATTACATGTGGACAACTTGGAGATAACTTATTATAAATGAATTTTGCGAATTATCGTTGTAATAAAGTAAAAAAAGGTCAATGTGGAACAGTGACACAGATTAAAATCATCAAATAAAAGGTTTTTGAAAAAGTGGTATTAGAAATGTTCTATAAAAAACACGAATAAAGTATACGACTAGAAAATCAAAGAATACATACAACTAGAACATGGAAGAATTTTTGCTACTAGAACATCGAAAGAAGTACGATCCCACAGGAAAAATCATTTCGTAATCTTCATGTTGTCCACATGTCATACAAAAGGTCAAGCTTTCAAAAATAAGTTTGACCGGTTTCGGCGCGGACATGCATGTAAAGCGAAGAAATTTTTCAAAATAATTTTTGACGTTTGTATCAATAGATCAATATTCACCGGAAGAATTACACGTTTGAGCGCTTTTCTTAACTCTTCTGAAAGCTCTTTAAAAATAAAAGTCGCCCAAAAAAAAATTTCCTTTTCTTTCTCGTGACCGGTCACCGGCGCGGACATGCATGAGGAGCGGAGAAATTTATTCAAATTTTTTCTAATGTTCTTATCGCTTGATCAACTCTTAAGAAAGGCATTTCACGTTTGAGCTGAATTTAGAACTTTGTTTAAAAGTCAGGATTTCTCTTCTCCTGGGGTACTACTTTTAGTGGGCTACCGTGCCTTCAAACAGAGTACAGCGCAGAGTTAAAAGCCAACTACCTATTTTTCTAGAATAGCTGCTGAAACTCAAGAAAAAATCTCACATTATAATTTTTTTGCTATAATGTTTTCTGAGGAAAAAATAACTTTTTGTTTGCAATTTTGTGATTTAGTTATGTATACATGTATCCGCCGCGAAGGTCGATCCGGTCACTATTTAACCCCTGGGCGGATACATACATACATCAGGGTGTTTCTCTCACTCGCACTGCGGGTGGAAAAAAAATCTATGCGCGTTTAAAAAACACCGGAAAACCTTCAGATCTATGCGCTCGGAATTTTTTTTTCGATTTTACTATAGGGAATTTAATAAATAACTCATCCCGAGAAACACTTCGGAGTTTTGAAAAAAAAAAAAAAAAATTGTGCGGGTGGTAAGAAACGCCCTGACATACATGCATAGGTAAAATTTCTTGATTTCTCGATAGGTCGAAAAAATGTCACTAAAAAGAATGTTACTGGAAGCTGGAGCAGAAGAGATAGCAGCGACTATCACTACAACGATGGTGCTACAACGATGTCCGCCTTCACGCGGTGCAGCACGACAGTCTACAGACTGCAAAGGACATCAACAACCTTCTCCGGAAGCATCACGCTCCGAAGAAACTACAAAATGTCGCAAGGTAACAATGTACTGAAGGCGCTAGCCGGCAGTACATGGGGCAACCAAAAAGAGACACTCCGTCTCACGTACAAAGCCATTTGCCAATCCATCTACAGCTACGCAGCTCCAGCCTGGGCCAGCTTTGTCTCCGCCTCAGCACATACCAAAATTCAAAGAGGACAGAACAATGGCCTGCGTATCGTAACAGGAAACCATCAAATGGCCAGCGTCGACCACATACATGCTGAAGCTAAAGTTATGAGATCGAAATCGCACCTTCACATGCTATCAGCCCAATACTTGGTAAGGACCTTGAGCAAAAGTCACTTCCATCACGTATTATTTCTCCAAGGACCCCCACCACGCAACGTGAAAGCTGATCTTTACATCGCATGCAGAAGCACTGTTGAAAGAGCCATGTCGGAAACATCAGAGAAGAACAACGGGAAAATCGTCGCCAACCGAGTCAACACAAACATGGTCTCAGAAGAAAAGGAAACCATCCAAGGTCCAGTCATACTGGGCGGCCGACCACCACCGGACATAAATGAAGAAGTGGACCTCTCCAGAAACGCCCGCTGCACGCTAAGCCAATTCCGCTCAGGCTACAGCAGGTACACCAACCACTACTTACACCGGATCGATGACTCGATACCTGACTACTGCCCAGACTGTCTCAATGGAATCTCGAGTTCGATTTTTTTCGGGTTTAGTCGCGGATACGTACATAAACCCATTTGGAACGACACATAATAACCCTGATCACACATGCGAATGAAGCGAATTCGTGGTGTATGGACAATTTACTCACAATACTATCATTTCATCTATGCGCTCTCCAAAAATCTATGCGCTCTCCAAAAACCCCGAAAACTGAGAATTGGTATATTACGTTAACGTATGTAAAAAAAAGCTACTTTATCGGGGGAGATGGAACCAAGTATTATTTAGAGAAGACAAGAAAAGAGTGTTCTTACCGAGTAGTTTGCTCCACAACTGGAGAGACCGTTAAATCTTAGAAGTTCGTAGAGACTTTTTAAAGTAGTAATAGAGGAACTACAACCTCGTTTTACAAAATAATATGTATAATTTTTTATACATCTTCATCACCATCGGCTATTATGATATGGCGAGACATTCTTCATATGCTCTTCGAAAATACATATTTCAAGTCTCTTAGCTTGAGTGTATTATATCAATTCAACGGAAGAGCTGATCGGTTTAACAAAAGAGGTATATGTAAATTTTGATCTTCCTTCATTTAACACTCGAAACACCAAAAATAAACAATACAAATACTCTCAATCTGCTCTGCACTTCAATAAATTTCCAAACATAATAAGAACTTGCTGTATTTGCTTTTGAGCCTCGAAGTCAAGCGTCTATCGATATAATATGATTCTTCCCGAAATTATGAGTGCATACATCTACCACAAGTGGAATAAAATGAAAAGTGATTGTTGGATGATCCACTTTCAACTCATATATCATAACCAAAATAGTTTGGGATATCAGTGATAAGTGTCCTCTCGAGTATGAATGAATATGCCGTGAGGTTCTGTTCGCTTTTTAGAATAGCTCTGATCTATTTCAACCTAAAATAACTGATCTATTTCAACCTAAAATAACTGATCTATTTCAACCTAAAATTAAATAAAACACGCTGATTCTTCCAAGGCATCCATATTCCCACATTTTCTTTCTCAGGTGATTCATCCTTGCGATCTGCGATCAGGAATGGTTGTTGTTGGGAGGAAGAGTTAGCCCGACGAGCCTGGCGCTTTCCTCGATCGACCGCTCGCCTCCTCTGTATTCTTGTTGGAGCTCAATCAGCTTCCTCGTGCTGATCAAGAAAGCTCTTTCAATACTTCGAAATTGCGTCAAGCTCAATACTTGAGATTTTAAGAGTTTTAACCAGGGTGTTTCTTAGCACCCGCACCACTTTTTTCGAGCGCATAGATTTTAAAATTTTCAGAGTTCAACATTCAATTTTTCCAATGATTTGGACTTCCCCTACGGAAAATCCGAAAAAAAATTATTTCTAAGAGCATAGACTTCAATGTTTTTCGGGGTTTTTGGAGAGCGCATAGATTTTTTTTAACCCGCAGTGCGAGTCAGAAAAACATCCTGGTTTTAACACAATTTAGTGTTTAAAAAATTTTGCGTTTCATTGAAAAAGCGTTTGAATCTGAAATAAGGAGACCAGCAGGATGTTTCTCTGAACCCCACTGCGAGTAGAATGCATATATGCTTTAGCTAAACAAAAACTAGGCAGACGTATTCGATAACCGTATGTTATTGTCTTTTTCTAATGCACGCCCTCGTTCTCTCTCCCAAGCAAGCCGTCCCTCAAAGTCACTTTTATTTTGTATAGACGCTTTTCAGCGGCTGGTAAGATGAAGCTCAACATTGCCGTTTTCCCAAGATACATATCGATTTCTACTGAAATTTCTCATAATCTTGAAAATCGTATGTATAACGGTAAACCTCTAAAACAAATCGTATGTATACCGGTAAACCTCTAAAACAAATCGTATGTATACCGGTAAACCTCTAAAACAAATCGTATGTATACCGGTAAACCTCTAAAACAAATCGTATGTATACCGGTAAACCTCTAAAACAAATCGTATGTATACCGGTAAACCTCTAAAACAAATCGTATGTATACCGGTAAACCTCTAAAACAAACAAGAGAAGCGGATACTAACACAACCATAAGTCAACAGGTTTCTCTGCCAGAAATACTTTTTCCGAAGAACAAAAATTTCAGAAAAAAAACAATCTGAAAATATTTTTTCCATACTAAAAAAGTTTTTTTCTCATAAATCTTCGAAATCCACTGTAAATTTCCCAAAGTCAAGAATTAGTTTGGAACAATAGCGCACTATCTAAAGAAAACATAACATTTTGAATGAAGGGGATAAGTTCGGCTTACCTTGACAAGTATGTCGCATACAAGCCAGCGACATGTTCAATCTCGTTCGAGCCTCTCGAGAACATCCTCTGCGTAACTTGGTTTCCTCGCATCTCCTTCATTAGAAACTTGAATTGCTGACTGTCGCGAGAGAAGCTCTGAGGCAGATAAAAATGGATCGATTTTTTCAAATAAAAAAACTGCCGATCTTGAAGTAACATTAAATCAGTTCATGTATGTTCACGAGTTTAGTTCGGTTACACACCCTTTCAACTGCAAACTTGAAAAAAGAGGCGATAATATATCCCTGTGTCCATGTTAGTTATTGACAACAAAAAAAATTGGGAAAACTTCGGCTCTTTTTTCCGAAAGAATTCATTCGACCTTTGTCGGAACGATTTCATGAATAACGCGATAAGGTCATGTTTTTTTTAAATAAAAAACTCTGCCTTAAACAAAGGTCATCAGCACTTTTGAGAATTTTGAAAAACGACCGTTCTTTGAGCGATCGAATCTAGAATAATAACCAGCTCTCCCTTCTCCGCTCTTTAATTGAGCTCGCTTCTCATTATTCCAGACTCGCCCTCTCAAAAATCGGTCGTTCTTCTTAAATTTTCAACAGTTACACTACACCTTTGGTGAACTATAGCTTTAAATAATATAAAGCTATTAAAGCCTCACAATTTAGAAACGAGCTCGTATGAAATAAACAATGGCATAAATAATATTTCGAAGGGAAGGTCAATGAAAAAAATCTGGAAGCTGCCTTCTACTTCTCAGGCCTAACCTGTACAGAACTATCTAATGATATGCTTGAACTTATGCTCATGAGGCTTCAGAGCTTTTTATTTGGTTTCAGCTTCCGGGAATCCTATAAATCATTGCAACTCTTAACACCCCGCAAAGCCCAGATGAGCAATCAACTCAGATGAGAACCTTATCTATCTTGGAACAAAACTTTGACCTATAATTTGTCGGACTTACTTTGTCTGATTTCTTCAGCTCGCGAATGATTTGCTTGAAAGCTTTTAAAGCGGTAGCGCTACGCTCAACAGCTCCTATCATGAAGACGATGCTGAAGCTGATGAGGCGGATCAATCTTAAATTATTCACAGACTTTAAAAATTCAAAAACTAAATTGAAAATGCAATCAAATTTTTTAAATAAAAAAACAAATAACAATAGCGGCATTCCTAGTTTAAACGAGCTCGTATGTTAGTGCTTTAAATCACGGCCTTAGTTTTGTTCAGTTCACAAAATGAGTTCATTGAAGAGAAAACAAGCTTTATAAAATCGAACAGAAACAACAGAAACATTAGTCTTTGAGAAATAACTCGGTTTATAATTTAGTCTTTGAGAAATAACTTGGTTTATAATTTAGTCTTTGAGAAATAACTTGGTTTATAATTTTTGTGTTGTATCTTCCCAAAAAAACTCCAGGAAAATTTTAAAATTAACTTTTCCTAAAAAAATTTTTTAGCGCCAATTCTTCAATTTGAATTGAACTAGTCGAGAAATGTCACATATACCCAAAATGAATTCAACGATGTCTATGTAATTTTGCCTTCAAAATGACACCTCACAATCAAAATGAAAGCATGTCTAATTTTAATTTCTACTTGTAAAGTTGGATAAGAATCTCAGTATAATTTCCTTAGATGTGGGATGAGCTTACTAAATCACAGTCGTAGAGGTGGACTTTGTTAAAAGAAAGTAATTATTCACAGAAGAGATGAACATTCGTTTTCTCGAATGAGTACTCTTCTCATAGGTGGCTGAATTATTTATTTATTACATGTTGTTCATATAATATACAATGATAGTACACAAACATCATGTGGGTTATAGTGATTCCAATAAGTTGGAAGATAATAAGCATTAAAGGAACAAACCAAACATTAGGTCATAAACATTACAACTGAACACATGAACACATTGAGCGGAACAATATTATAAATACTAAACACTTGAATTTAATTCAGTAAACAGACGAGCAGATCTTATTGCGAATGAATTTATACGACAAATTGTTTTCGGGGCACGAAAATGTAATTTGAAGTTAGATCCACGTGTCGCGGATTGTCTTAAATTATAGAAATGGGGTTTTCTGTCTGAAAGAGTTGTTTTTCCCCTATTAGTTTTAAAAGTAAACTCAAATCGTTCGATTCTCTTATGCTTTCCAATGAAAGAAGGCCTAATTTTTTGTTTCTAATTTGACTGTTTGGCATGTTTATGTAATCAGTACCAAAGCAGCGATAGAAAACTCGGCGAGTGAAAAAGTTTTGGACGTTTTCCAATTTTCTAATATCTTTAACGAAATGGGGGGAATAGACAGTGGTACAATGTTGAAGAATAGATTTAACATAAATGTTATAGGCATCAATGAGCACTTTCGTGCTCTTAATTTTGAGAACTTTTAGAATGAGATAGCATTTACGTTTGGCTTTCGATGCGATTATAGAGCAATGAGAAGAGAAGGTTAATCTATTATCTACAATGAAACCTAAATCACGGATCTCATGACAATATTCAAGGTTGGAGCCGTTCAATGAGTAAGGATAACGAGGGGGTTGTTGTGGACCTATTCTTAAAACTTTACATTTGGGAAGAGATAACGGTAATTGCCAAGCTTTTGACCAATCAAGAACAGAATCTATAGCGTTTTGCAAAGGAGTATGAGAGTCATTAGAAGACAAGTGCTTATATACTTTCATATCGTCGGCAAAGACCTTTATTTTACAAGAAGAAGAGGAAATTTTAGAAACAATATCTGAAGTGAAAATGATGAAAAGTAATGGGCCGAGAACACTGCCCTGGGGGACTCCACTGCTCACAGTGAAGCTATCGGAAAGTGCTAGAATTGTGGGTTTCTTGCCCATTTTCCTGTTGCAAATCTGTTTTTCCATTCTAAGTTCTTGTCCATTCTTTCTTTGCCTGCTCTTTCAAAATATTTAAACATTAAGATTTAGTTCATGTCAGAGTTTTGATAAGTCTATTAGACCTTGCCTTTAGGAGTCCTGATGCATTCTTTGAGTTCGGGCGAGGTTCAAATAGCTAACGAAGGAGCTGTTTCGCTTCAGGACTTCTCGCTTTGTTACTAATTCTTTCGGTTCAAATTCATTTCTTTTTGATTACCCTCATTAAATCAGCGACGGAATGGAATATAACATAAAAAAGTTCGATTGGGTCCACTAAAAAGTAGCTTCTGAATTTTAACTCAGTGATCAATTTCAACAGCACAACTGATTCTGCTGAGCAACTGAAGAAAAAGAAGAAGCCGTCTATGCATGATTGGGTCAAGAACAAAGTCTCAGAAAGTAAGAGAAATCTGATGACTTCGGTTGGGAGGAGGATGGTTGTAAAGGGCAATGTTCTCGATGATGATCACCTATCCATGCTTCACGGGAGGCTTCTGGCTCTTTCATTTTATTTGTTTTTTGAAATACATTTTGCAATGTAACAACACGAGGAAGACTCTGCTGACAAAACTTAAGATAATTAAAAAACAGAAGAAAAAAACAAACAACGAGAACGAGAATTAACGACTATTATAAACTTAAAACGATGTTTAAGACCTCTGGAACATCCAACAATGACAAATTTATCCGAAAACTTAGAATGGTTTGATTCCTGACAAGACTGACCGGTAATTTCATAAAAAATCGAGATGTCCGATAAGCGAAAGAGTGAAAAAGTGAGTTTCTGTTTGCTTGCAATCCTCTTACTCGCTCCGATATCCTTTTTTTTCCATAGCTGATCTCTGTATATCACCCAGCCTTCTTCCGGATGACTTTTCTTCAGGTTGGCCAGCTCGGCGCGCATCTTCCGCCATTCCTCTCGCTCAGAAGTAGTCATGCTCTTCCTGATGAAAATGCCGTTCCAGGCGGGAGTTGATCTCAGAGTTGAAGCGGCTTGCAGAGCCTTCAGCAAGTGACCACGAGTAGGGAAAAGGACTTTGAGAAGACGAGGACGATCACTAGGTTTTCCCATCCGGAAGATAGTTTGAAAGCGAAGGTCGCGGGTTCGGTTCCCGTCACACCACATGACTTTCGCACAAGTTTCTGCAAACCATTCAAGTTTTTGAAGCTTTTGTCTTTGCGGATTTGAACAACATGTGAATATAGTCTTGCTGCAGCAAAGTTACGTCCGAGGATCGATCAAGTACTGGGTCGTATCTGGAATGTTCTCCCCACTACATACTGCTTCTCTTCCTCTTCTGGCAGGTTGACGCCAACACTTCTTGGTGCATTTTTCGGTTACAAGTCTCAAGATAAAGCGAAGGTCGCGGGTTCGGTTCCTGTCACACCACACGATTTTTGCACAAGTTTCTGCGAACCATCCGCTCCTCTGCTCGATAAATCCGATGCTTGAGATCAACGAGGAGTATGGAATACTCTTCTTTACAATTGAAAGTAATATTTACACAAGAGAAGCTATGTAGATATGATATTTTAAACATCAGAATAATTCTATCTAACATTAGCGAAGATTGAGATGCCAGTGAATTCGAGAAAATCGTATCATCAGAATCAGTCAATCTAAAGTTTTCAAAGGTTGGGATGCCAGGGACACAAGGGGAGAGTATTACTGCTCTATTCGACGGAGACCTGGCCTACAACGCGTGTAACCGAGAACATTATCCACACGAATGAGATGAAAATGTTACGCTGGACACTAGGACTGACTCGCCTAGATTGTGTGCGTAACACAATTGTGAGAGGGAGACTCGGCGTGGCTCCAGTACAAGACAAGATGCGAGAAGGGAGAGTTAGATGGTATGGACACGTGATGCGAAGAGACGCGACCAACATCGCAAGACACGCCCTTGACATGGAAGTACCAGGCAAAAGCCCGCGAGGCAAACCGAAGACAAGATATATGGATACGCTCAACCAAGACCTGTGCCTTGCAAGACTCCACTCGGAAGACGCAACGGACAGGTGTTTCTGGAGAGCTAGAAGCCGTACAGCGGACCCTACTCCGACCTCGGCAGGCGCGGGACAACGCTAAGAAGAAGAGGCTTAAGCCAACGAGACCGTATAAAAAATGCAACTCTTATCTGACCCATGGAACCTCTGGTAGGGGGAAGGGCATAAACACAAACAGTTCCATTTGCATAAAGTTCTTGTTACTTAATTTAAATTGTTCATTTGTTCCTCCCACGAAATACATGCTCATACAAACTCAGAAGGTGCCGTGCCCTAATCCTCCGGACGCGCGACAATTCTCACCTTAGGACAGTCTTCTCGGATGAGAAGCTGTACACCGTGGAAGAGGCCTACTTCCCTCAAAATGTGAGAGAAGGAGTCAAAACTGACCAGGGGTACTACCGCCACCATATTCTTCAAAAAGTATTGCTTCCTTGGTCTGCGCAAAATAGATCGGTTAATTGCCCCCATCGAGTTGAAATTTGAAGACGTCTGAAAGCGTGATTACCCTCAGATGAAAAAGAAATCGGTTTCTGCTAAACGCATTGCTTTGCCTTCTAGATGCGTGATTGTGAAGAATTTGAACCTTCAGCTTCAAGCATTTATTACCGTCTGATCAGTTTTGTATTGCTCATCTCTAAAATCATTCACAATCCATTTCGGAATAGAGTTTTTATGTTTCTCATGCCAGTCAATGATTCCTTTGGAATCATGCTTTAATGTATCAGAAATAAAATATAGAACAAGCATAAGATCATTTAAGAACTCAGAGTTCTGAATCGAAACCTCATTTGACCATTAATGTTGGCTCCATGGCTTTTCGCATCACGATTTTTCGGATTGGGACAACTCGCACCCGGACTTCGCAATATTTTTTTTCTTAAAATCTTTAATTATGTTGTTGTATATGGTCTCGTACTAAGCCGTACGGCCTCGTTAGCGTAATCTTTACCTGAGCTTAAACACTAATTCCAATGAAAAAATACGTAGAATTAATTCGTTTGTGAAATTTAGGTTGTGAGTTGTCATGGTGCGAAATGTCGTGGTGCGAAATCTACATTTTAGTTTCGCTGGCATTCCGACTCGAAATAGTTTTTTCGATAAAAATCATGAAAAAGTCATAACAATGAGAGAAGTATGTCTATAGGTAACATAAACGTCTCTACAAACTGATTCTATGAATTGAATCATTGATGAAAGCTGCAGTGCATTTTACAATCTATAACTTTGTCGACAACAGCACAGCGTACTGGACAAAAACAAGGTAACATAAACGTATCTGCAAACTGATTCTATGAATTGAATCATTGATAAAAGCTACAGTGCATTTTACAATCTTTGACCTCGTCGAAAACAAGCACAGCGTACTGAACAAAACATGGCGAGCTCGAAAAGATGAAAAACTCCAGAGTAAAATGACGAGCTCGAAAGCAACGTGGCTAACTACATGATAAGGGGAAGAATTTTCATACATGCGTTCTGCACACAATCGAATGCAACGCAGCGAAACCTTTCTTTGAATTCTTCTATTTGTGAGGGTTGCAGGTTACACATTACCTGAAAGAAATACTTACTAAACAGGGCTCTTTGAAATCAAACATAGTATAAATATTAATATATTGAATATATCCCGATTTTCAAATTTCTCGTATCAGTTTCCTAGCTTTCTTAATCTAGTAATAAAACACTACAGTTTTCTCTGGTTTTCAGATTCAAAAAGAATATTGAATAAATTTTGGAGCAAAACTCTTCTCTTTAGTGTACGGAAATCCAAAAAAATCTAATTTATTTAGGATAAATATGTAGGGAACCATTTCGTACAAATCAATACTTCTCAATGACTCGTCGGAACGCTTTTTCTAAACACCCGCAGAGAAGCGTGTAGATCAAAGACAAGGAAAGAAAAAGAGGAAGAGATAAAATGTAGAGACAGAAAGAGAGAAATTTCGTTGGAAACTAGATAATGCCATCCGAACAGGATACGTATCTTTTCTGAAGAGCGCCCAGGTTTTACGCAAACATTTTGGACTCAGAGAAAAACCATGCTCTTGATCTATTCGGTGGAATTATTCATTCAAAAAAATGTATTCAAAAATTCTCGTTCAGTTCAGTCTTACCACATTATAACAGAGAGCCGCCAACTTTGGGGGCTCATCGACCACTTGTAACGATCGCAAATACAAATGCGTGATGCGCCCGAGAAACGGCCATTGCCGTAAGAAGATAAGAAGACGATTGTATAATGGACAAAAAATTGCACAATGATATTCCACATGTTGTAAACCATGCCTGGTGGAACAAGTAGAGTTTTTAATAGAACTCAATTGTTTTTTCTTGCTTTTTTGAGGCTCATGAGGATTCCTCTGAAGACTATCAATATCAATTTACCATCAATAAGTACATGAGACCTTTTATGATTATGAAAAATTTTTTCCAGAATCATGAGAATACTTGTGACATCCAGAAGAATATCTTCGAGGATCTTAAAAAAACTTGCGAGAATGCCTGTCGTCTAGATCATATAAAGACCTACGAAGATCATGGGAATACCTGTGAGGAGTCTTGTTCCACCGAAGTGTGCGCAAATCCAGTCTCCAGACATTATAATCCAATTCATCTTCTATATCGAGAGGACTACCTCCCAAAAGATATATCCACTGGTCCAACACGTTGACCGCCTCAACCGAACTACTTTCGCGCGGAAGTTCAGATATAAGGAATTTGAATGCAAATTGAAATATCAACTCGGTATTCAAATTTTCAGGGGTGAAAATTTGTTTTTTTTTGTTGGTTATATTAATCAACATCAGTGAATGTCTTTTTTAACTTCAAATACATAAACTCGAATCTCTCATTTCCTATTAAGAAAAAAAGAAAGATTTTTCCAATCAAGCAACTCAAAGTTCTAGTGATGAGAAGTTAGATGATGAAACGGTTTGTAAAAACTAGTGTTCATAAATTTACACACTCTTGTATAGAAAAATTCATTAAGCAGTTTCAAATAAAAATGGGCAAACACCACATCATCATAAGGAACATCTGAAAACTTCACGAAAAAAGGGAAGGATTCAAGACATTAAAAGTTCATAGAAACTGACAGAGTGATCTACTCTTGGCGCAGGATATGAACCATCTTTCTGAAGAAAAAATAATAATAATAAAACATAGAATCAAAAGCAATTAAAATAATGAAAAAAGAGGACCGTAATTGCTCCAGAGATTTTGAAGAAGAGATTAAGATATTTTAAACATTAGTAAATAAGTCCTTTAGTCCTTTACTTATGGGTTCTCGAACTTTCTCGAACAAGCTTTTTAAGATTGAAAATGACGGTAAACAATAATAAAAACAGTTAAAACATAAAAACAAAAAAATTAAACACTCTAACAGCAAAATTATTTTCCTTCTTCCTATTGAACTATACGCTAGCCCAGCTGATAATGTTAAGTATTTGGACAGTGTAAATGTCAAGCCACTTGATAACATTTCAACACCGAAAATTCCGGTTAAATTGGCCACCTCACGGGAACGTTTACTTGTACAACTACTTTCCCTTCAGGTGAACCCTGTTGTGGAATATTTGGAATTATTTTATGTTGAAGTTGTGAAAAAATTCTCTTTCTACGAAATTGGGATTAAATTGCACGTTTTCCGAAAATTAACTTTTCGATGTCGAACCCCGTCATTATTTAAAAAAAAGATTGATTGCTCAGTCTTTTGTTTGGCGAAGTTTTTTTAAAAAAACAAATAAACTAAATTTTTTTGGAGTGTTTTTTTTCTTTTTTGAGGCAAAAATTCTTAAAATTTTCCATAATTTTATGTTCAATATTATCTTCGGATTCGACATTATCAGCCTCGACTTCCTAGAACATTTGAAAACAAAAAACAACTTAATTTTTTGTTTGTTTTACAAACAGATGTTTGCACGAAAAACATAGTCATCATAATTGAAATTTCTAACATCAAGCATCATGTACATGGATGTAAAAGAGGGGAACATACCTCGTCAGGAAGGATCTGCCACAAACTCATATCTTCTCGCTCTACGTCGTACACTGAGATTTCATTCATCTGAAGACTGTGGATCAAAAGCACTTCATTTTAAAATCGAAAATTAAAAAATACAGTTTCATTAATTTTCATAATTGTGTTTTAGCTTGTGTATCCCGTTTTAGAAACCATGAAGTGTTTGAAACTCTAAAGTTTTTGATCCACTTTGTAATCAATTTTATTACACATGATAGATAATCGGAAAAAAATCAAAGGCTCATTGGATTTTCGTTTTTCGGAAGAAGTACACAGATAAACTTCACTTGTGGCATGAACCATTATGTCAGCAAATAGCGGTAGAAAACTTGGTTTATAGCAGGTTTCTAGCAGGACTTGAATATCAGGCCGCACTGCCCGAACTATCATCGAAATTTAATCTAAGCTAAACTAGCTCATATGGACAATCAAGAACCCGAAAAAAACAGCGAAATCGTCTGTAACAATGAAGCTTCATATCTCATGACATCGATAATGAAGCTTTTGAAGTGGAACTTAAACCAGGATAAATAGAGAAGTAGAGGTTTTGAAGCCTCATGGAGATCTGAATTCAAAGAATTAAAAAAACCATTATGACAGTGGTTCTCATTACCCCCTCGTCGATGTTGCCACCAATACAAAAATAGAATTCTGATTCTTCTTTACGCGAGTGAACGGAGTCTTCCTGCAAAAAACTTCCCTTTTACTCAATCTAATTCCGCGTTCACTTTTTCGATCGGTTTGCACTTAGTGTTGCGATTGAAAAAAATGGGTTAAGATCGTGGTAAGGATGACGAATGATTGAATGCTCACCCGAAGACGCCACACGCTTTCAAACTTTCACATTACAGCTAGTCCATAGAGCGGGATGAAAACCAGTTATCTCTCATATCTCTCTTTTTTACCAGTTTTACTTTAGATAGTGGTGATGAATGTTCACCCGATGACGCCAGACGTGGACAATCTGAGAGCTTCTCATGAACAACTGCCTCAGAGCAGGCAGAGGACATTCTTGGGAAGAGAAGCTTGGTTTATCTGCCATCGTGAGAATGTGGCTAAACACTTACTTTTCACAAATTCCGTTTTGAACCATCTGTAGATAACTGGCATTTAACAAAGTGTACGGAGTTCACGGTTCACTAGATCACTACGCGTCGCGGTCAATCACTACGCGTCGCGGCCCTAAAACACGGCCTCAACTAAAAAACGGCCTGGATCAATTAATTAGTATTCTTTTTTCTCTTTTTTTTCTTACTTGTTCTCTTATTTTCTTTGTAAAAAGTTGGCTTTAATCTACTTTAGCCGTCCAAGATTTTTTCTCAGAAAGAGATTTTATTCATGAAAACTCCCTTCCCCCCTTTCTCCTCAGGGCCCCCCTTCCCCCCTTTAGGGCCCCCCTTCCCCCTCCCCTAGTACCCCCCTTTGCTTAGGTAGGGCCCTCTTCCTCCCCCCTTCCCCCTTTAGGGCCCCCTTCCTTCCCTGCTTAGGTAAACCCCCTCCCCCTCCTCCCTTTCCTTTCCCCAAAATTTATAAAGATAATTTAAAAAGGAAGGAAAAGAAAAACAAAAAAGAAAGAAAGAGAACAAGAAAGAAAAAAATTGAGCCGCGCCGTTTTTAAGTTGAGGCCGTTTTTTAGGGCCGCGACTCGTAGTGATTGACCGCGACGCCTAGTGATCTAGTGAACCGTGAACTCCGTACACTTTGGTAAGGCTGCGCACTGTTTTGATCACCGACCGTTTTTTACCGTCAAAAAGTAAAACTAATTTGCTCACCTACAGTCAGAAACATAAGAGTTTTTTGAATTTTTTTTTGCGGGAGCTCCCTGATTAGCAATTTTTATGAACGCTGTGAGTATCCAAATGGAGCAACTTATTGCATTTTGAAAGAAGATTATGCATTTGGACAGTCACAGCGTTCATAAAAATTGCTAATCAGGGAGCTCACGCAAAAAAAATTTTAAAAAAAACTCGTATGTTTCTGACTGTAGGTGAGCAAATTAGTTTTACTTTTTTACGGTAAAAAACGGTCGGTGAGCAAAACAGTGTGCAGCCTAAAGGCCAGATAACTCAAATTAAGAGTTTTTATTATATTTCTACCATTTTCTGTATTTTTCCAGTTCTGATTCTCTCTCTAATTTTCTTTAAGTCTCTGTAGTTCTCTTTACGTCTGTCTGTGTATCTTTCTCTATATCTTTCTCAATGTCTTTTTCTCTCTTTTTCTTCCTCCTGTCTTTCTTTAAAAAAAAGTCTTTCTCTTTTAACTCTACGTGATTTGAAATACAAATAACTCTAGTTATGAGTTGAGAATCAACTCCAGAGACAGATGATTCTCTAGAATTAAAATTTTGCGTCATAAACTTTTTCGCTTAACTTATGAAATAATTGTTTAAAAAAGGTTCAAATCAATGAGAAAAACGAACCTACCGGTGAAAGGAGAAACGCGAAAGCAGTCATCATTCATATCCATCACGATGTCGTGGCCCCATGTGTCAACATTCAAAAAACTTATCCGTCTAGGCAAATCTGTGAGGGATCGGAATGAATGATGGATTAGGCGTAACGCCACAGTTGGATATGGTACATTTTTGAGTTTCCTCTTTTGTGTAATCCTATCTGTCAACTCTCATCCTTCCGCAACACATTGTGCTTCAAACTGGACGTTTTGATTGATAAGTGACTTCTTGATAACTAACCTGTAAAACATTTAACTATCTGCCTCGCAAAGAAGTCGTCCGGTTCTGATAAAAAATTCGACATCTGCAACTTCAACTCAAAGAAGATTAAAAACGGTTATTTATTAAGTCTTCATCAAGTTTGATCTTCTAATTTAAAATTGAACCGATGGCTCTTATTCCCTCATGGGCACACCCTGCGTCTTGTCTTGCAGACATTGGAATACTAGATGGAAAATTGGCTTTAAACGCTACGGTTTCGAAAATTTTCTTCATAGGTGATCATTTTGAGCATTTGACTCCGGTTTGTTTTATATCAAAACATTATTTTTGCATTAAAAAACGCTTAGGCTTAGTAAAAGTTTACGCTAACGAGGCCGTACGACTTAGGCTAACGAGACCGCTTCAAAAAAATTAATGTAAAAAAGCATCGTGCCAATGTCTGCAAGACAAGACATCAGGGAAAAGATAAAGCATGGTTAATTCTCAGGGCAACAAGGTAAGTGTAACGAAAATCGAGGACGCAAAGATGAGGTTTTCCGACATTTTTCCTGGACATTGCCAAAGAAGGAACCTTCCGGGGGTCAAAGAAGGAACCTTCCGGGGGTCAAAGAAGGAACCTTTCGGGGGTCAAAGAGGGAACCTTCCGGAAGTCAAAAAAGGAACCTTCTGGGGGTCAAAGAATGAACCTTGATGGGGTCAAAGAAGGTAACTTCCGGGGGTCAAAGAAGGTAACTTCCGGGGGTCAAAGAAGGAACCTTCCGGGGGTCAAAGAAGGAACCTTCCGGGGGACAAAGAAGGAACCTTCCGGGGGACAAAGAAGGAACCTTCCGGGGGTCAAAGAAGGAACCTTCCGGGGGTCAAAGAAGGAACCTTCCGGGGGTTACTGATGTAAAACATTAAACCAAAAAATCATGAAGATTCGTTAGTAGAAAGTCCGTTAACTACCGGGAACAAGTGCCCAAATAATTCAGTAGCTTATTTTAGAATGTAGTTTCCTACGTTTCCGAGTCATTGTATTCAATAACTCCGTCGATATAAATGATCTACTTGAAATCACGCCTTGTATCGAATTTCTCTCCCTTCCGATCACACGGTGAAAGCAGTTAAAACTTCGTGCGCCTATATAAATCGTACCTTTTTGGATGCCGTACCATTATGAGTGTCGTATACCTTTGAATGTCGACACTCTTCGAGAGTTTGTTTCTTCAAGAGTCGCACGACTTAAAGAGCTTTTCCCGACAAGAATAGTAACACTTCGAGAGTCGTACGACAACTCGATATACGGAAAATAATGAGATTAAAAAAGTCCTTTTTCTAAATACAGTTTTGACGCAAACATTATCAAACGAAGACGACTGTAAACAGTCGTAAGACGACTGTAAACAGTCGTCTTCGTACTCTTAATTCCGCGAATGTAAACAGCATTCGCAAAAATTTATGAAAGAAGGAAATACTAAAAAGTGGGCTATTCGTAAACATTATTTACGAATAAAGATTAGGAGAGCACTCATAAAAATTTATGAATGAGAAGTTTCGAATTTATAATTTTCGTAAATAGTTTGAAATTGGTCCCACCTCGAGTATTTTGTTTCAAGTTTTTATTATCACACAGTGTAGAATAGAGCTTGATGGGGTATTAGGGAAGATTCAATTTAGCAGAAGTTTGATGAGCTACGGGTTGAAGAGCCTTGAAGCTGTAAGGGAAGATGAGAAGGAAGGATAAGGGCTATTGGCAATCGTTCCAAAGCGGCCATTCAGAAAAAAGGTATCTTTTGTAGTATTTAGTTGTTTACCTGTTCGCATGCAGCAGCAGTGTTGCATTTTTATAGGACTTTGCCTTCGAAAAGCTTTTTGCTTTCAAATAGCATCTTACTTTCGATTGGAATTCGCGGCAGTGAAAATTGGCAGCAATGGTGGTTTAAGATGCAAAAAGGAACAGCTATCATCCATTCATTTCTCCATAAATCCACTCAGAATTTTTATGAGACATGAATAAAGAAGAAATATAAAATAATAGCTCTTATAGATTGATAGCTTACGCTCCAGATACGCTCCGGTGTTGTTTTTATCGTTCCTTAGCCGTTTTAGGTTTAAGTCCGCATAGTACACCGCTAAATCATTCCCAGATACTAAATTCTTCTCCTTTTCAGCGATTTCCCGCGAGGGCGAGGTCCTTTTTGTGAATATTCTTCCTCCACTTGTCCTCATCGAGGGCATCTCTCGGGCTTAGAGGACTGGCTTAAAGTCCTTGCCATCGCTGCTTCGGTCGCCGACCGCCCACTTCGAGATTGTAGGCTCTGCTGGCAACAATTAACGGTGATGCTCTGATGACTTGGCCAAACCATCTCAGCCAATTTTTGCGCATCTTCTCGTCGATGGGGTGTCTCCAACTCTTCTCCTTATGGTCTCATTTCGGTAGGTGCTCGCGGAGAGAGATTCTTATGATCCAACGGGTCACGCGCATTTCGATAGATTGTGACCCACCCATTTGTTTCGATTTTGTAAAGCAATTGTCATGAAGTGGTTCTTGCTTATTTGGGTGAAGGCGTTTAAAACCACAGATCTAATTTCACTTGTTAGCTTATGAGCCTTGTCCACTGAAAGGGGTTCCTCGACGAAAAAGATAGAGACACTCGCCGCTTTAGTTTGTAAACATAAGAGGCTGAAGACTAGAGAGATTGAACTGGACTCATTATCTTCGATGGTCCTTGTCGTTTCATCTCCGTCTTCGCACACAGAAAAAAACGGTCAAATATGACAGTTTTGGAAACGGTTAAAACCGCCAAATCCGCACCGCACCCAGTGTTTAAACCGCTTTATTTGGCGGTTTTAACATTGGGAGGATACGACGTTTATAACAGTCGTTTCGAAAACATGCGCATCATTCTATCCTAAACTACGGTAATTCTAGTTTTTACTTTTATTCCTCGTTTCTCTCCCTTTTTTTCCATTCTTTTTCTCCGGTTCGTCCCGCTTGTTTCATTTTTTTCTCTTTTTTCCCATTCCCATTGTCTTCCCTTTTCCTCTTCCCGGTTTCTTTCCCTTTTCCCTTCCCGGTTTCTTTCCCTTTTCCCCTTCCCGGTTTCTTCCCCTTTTTCCTTTCCCGGTTTCTCAGCAATCATATTTTGCGCTCGTTGAACAGAAATACTCGAAAGAAATCTTTTTTTTTTTGTTCTTGATGTTACAGTAAAATTGTGACAAACACAAGCGTATAACATACATCTAAAATGTGACAAGCAACATATGAAGGGTAAATAGAAACGAGAAAAGAGTACATGAACAATCTATCGAGAGTAATTTCCTAAGAGTACATGAACAAGAATACGTTCCATGTGTCTCAAGTCATGAAGCTTGTATCGAATACTATTTGAAAGATTTATCGAATATCGAATACTATTTAAAAGATCTATCAAAGGAATACTTGAAAATTCGAAAACACGAAATAGCGGCTCTTATATACTCACGGGCATACCCTGCGTCTTGTCTTGCAGACATTGGAATACTAGACGAAAAATTGGCTTTGAACGCTACGGTTTCGAAAAATTCCTTCAGAGGTGAGAATTTTAAGCATCAGAGACTCCAGTTCTTGAAAAAAAATTTTTCACATCAAAAAACGCTTAGGCTTAGCCAAAACTTTACGGTAACGAGGCCGTAAGGCTTAGGCTAACGAGACCGTATCAAAAAAAGCCACTTTCATCTGACCCAATTGAACTTCTGGTAAGGGGGGGTGTCCCTAAAGTACAGAAGTGTCAACATTAAATTTGTTTTGATGCAAAAGCTAAATATGAAGCAAACAGGTACAGAAAACAGCTTAACCTAGTAGAAACGGAAAAAGTTCTTGAAGAGCAAAGATTGGAAACTCGGATAGAACTGCCCTTTGAATCGGTCGATAGATGAAACATCACAGGGACACGGCTCTACTGTTTCGTGCTCTTTGCAGAAGCACTCGCGGCCCGGTGTAAACTGCAATGGGCTACTTATGAATTGAATTTTTGTCAAGTCCTGAACAGAGGTGAAATAGACTGTTTAGAAGATTTTAAAAAAACCAAGAAAAGTAAGAGATGATAAGAAGAGCAGAGATGTTATTGTTATTTCAATTACCAATCAATTTTGGAAAACTATTTGACCAGTTAGTCAGCTGTGACCGATTTTAAAGACACTAGTGAGTACTCTGAGCGACAGGAGAGGAAGAGTAGCACTTCAGACTCATTTGTTCATATCGTTCTCCGAGTACTAATATAGATGCGGTGAATTGCTTTATATCCTATGTTACTCCTCATTGTTCATTGTCATACCCATACTATGCGGAGATCTGAATCTTCCCCTGATCCATTGGCCCTGACTATCAGCCCCAACCAACTGTCATATTTCTCATTCCTTCTTACAACTCATATGTGATAAACACATGTCTCAATACGTTGTTTCTCCAACTCGATTTGATAACATTCTTGATTATGTCTTCAGCAACAAAAATATCATTATCGACTGTATCACCATTCCCCCATTCTCAACCAGTGATCATGCATCGATATCATTTTCTGTATCTAACTGTAACATAAAAGCACTCAAATCTCCTATAGCAAGACCAGTCTGGAAACATGCTAACTGGCTGGCTATTAATTCTCACATTTCTAGCATAGACTGGACGCTAGTTTTCTCTTGTCTCACGGTGGATGAATGTGCAGAAACCTTAACGAATAGCATAAAGGCACTTATCTCTGCTTTTGTTCCTCACAAGAGGCCTCGAAAAGTCCACCTTTCATACCCTCGCAAAATTCGTCACATTTATAGTTTTCTCCAGAGATCTAAGAAACGCTCGTCTCAGTCCTCGACAACCATTCGTTTTTGTAAGAAATTGCATAGAGAACTTGTCAAATTTGAGTGCAAAAGGAAAGAATCCCTGGCGATGCCTAAGAACTATAAATTGTTCTTCCGCTCTATATCAAATCGCATCAAAACTAAGACGCTTCCATCTGTTCTTAAAGTTCAAAACCTTACATTGACTGATGCTGTAGACAGAGCTACCGCTTTCTCTGATCACTTTCAATCAATTGTTACACCAGTTAGCCAAGGACCTCTTCCGGATTATAAATCCGCTCGCTCTCTCCATTTTAACACCATCATAACTGCTTACGATGCTAACA